>JAVUNC010000030.1:1207500-1247500 GCA_032173965.1 Sitta carolinensis
ATCAGACTTGAGGCTGCAGCACAGGAGTCACTGAAGAGCATAATCAGAAGTAGAGCAAGATCGTTCAGAGGTTGAAGAATTAAAATAAAAAAAAAAATAAAGAGAAAGAAAAGGTACTCCATTCAATCAGCACACTTTGAAACCAAGGTGTGATGGAGGTATTTCAGTGATTTTTTTTTTTTCTGGCAAGATAAATTTAGAGTATAATTTAAATAAATCTCCTAAATTTAATCTAGGAAAGATGAATGTAAGTGTTGCAACTTTTTTTATTGACCTTCTATTAGCAGTTTCAAGCATTTTTCTAACACAGGAGATGGAAAGTCAGGTGTTCAGTGTCCAAAGATCAATCAAGACGGTTCTAATAGAGGTGAGAAATATTACTTTTGTTGTCCTGGTTTCTTTTCCACTTAAAAATCACTAATAATTTTGGATCTTGTCATCACAACTTAGTGAGGATGTGCCCATTTTTGTACTGAAATATTTTGTCTTTGCTCTTTAGCAATGAAAATTAGTATTTTAGCACAACCCTCTTATAAGATATTTGGCAAATATAAATTATCATCCTTTTTAAACCTTGGATCAAGAGAAAAACTCCATGAAGTTCCACTGAAATCACACAGATTTTGGGCAATGGATTGAGTTACATGTTGGATCAGGGCCAAGTAGGAATTGCACAAAACCAAGGCACTGTCATAAACAGAATGTAAAATATATAAAAATATCACGCTGTGGCTGATGAAGAATATTTCACAAAGATCACTCCCAAGACACTATTGGTGTTAGAGAAATTAATTTCTTTGCCAATAACGATTTTTTAACATTGCACTTGATAGAGATTTTATTCAGCTCCTAAAAGGTTAAAATTTAGGTGAGGAAAAGAAGAAGAGAAAGGATAAAAAGCCCATCTGGCCTAAAAAAAAAAAAAAAAAAAAAAAAGGTACCAATTTTTAACCCAGATTCGAAAACTGCCAAGTTATAATAAACACCTGGAAACCTGGGTTTATAATGGAAACTGCAAGTGACCTCTGGTTGCAGTGGAGCCTGGACAATAACAATTTCCAGAGCAGCTGAAAGTCATTCATAACCAACTGAATAAACTGACTCTGGAGTAGGAGAAGCAGCAGAGTGGGTGAGAATGCTGTTCAAAGGCTAACGGAGCAACTGGCGAGATTTTCATAGGGAAAAAATTAAAGCCTTGCCAGTTTTCTAAACGACTTTTTCGGGCATACTGCCATCTCCTGCCACTCCCCCTTCCCTTCCCTTGGAGGATATCAAAATACAGGCAGCTTGTTCTTTCTAAGGCTAAATTCCACAAACTACAGTCTGGGTCTCAACAAAGTAATCACTGTGATGGTACCAGGGCCTCACCTACAGAGCCCGGCCGGTCTAGGGACTGGCATCAAGTTTCTCTTTCACAATTATTATATCCTTTGTCACGCTGTGCAGACTCTGTACACACTCTTTGAAAAACAAAACAAAAGGACATCCATAAATAAAAAGTAATCACTTATGTTCAGACTCTCCCTGTCAAGTCCTAAACAGAAGACACCATGTGTAAGGAGAAAAAAGTCGTACAGCAGGAAACTTTAAATGCACAGTGGCTTATTGTCCCTGCAGAAACAACTCGGGACAAAGTTTGCCAAAGTACTTCAGAGGTTTAAGAAATAATCCTATTTTCAAAGGTCAGTTAAGAAATAATGGGTCCGTGCAGCCACTTGCAATGAAACCTATGCCTTGGAGGTCAACAGGAATACACACAGAAAGAAGAGTTAAAAAGCTCAATGAGTCTCTATGGGATCTGGGTGTAGTTTCTTCCCTTTTTTCCAAGGTTTGGCTTACTATTACAGAAAAACACTTCTAATTTGCATTTCTTTTAATTGCTGCAGTAATGGGTATATACCTTAAGTGTCCATATTGTCTCCAACTAAATCTCGCCTTCTAAGCCTTCTTCCCAAGAAACATTACAGATTTCTGCCTTTTGTTTGCATCTCTCCAATTCTTTCTGAACCCTACCAGCAAGTGGAGCCCTCAGCTGTAAGCTAAGCAGGCAATGTGGTCCCTGCCCTTCAATAATTTTCCCTGCCTCTTCTGTGCAGGATCAAGACTGGTACCTGCAAGACTCCTCAGCTGAGGAAATTTAGCTACAAATACCCGGACTCAGAGTTTTATGAGTGACTAAGGGTCGCCTCACACAAGCCACCAGCTGGAACACAGTTACCAAAACGTAGGCCTCTGATAAGGCAGAGAGAAGACTGGGATTTGAGGAATTCCTTGGTGCCCAAGGAGTTGCAGTCTGGGAGGTTGAATGCAGAATCCTTTGAAGACATTTGGTGGGAGCACTGAAACTCCTGGTTCAATTTGTGCCCTCTGCAGAAAGGAAATGAAGTACAAATGAGGGCCAAGGATGAGGATTGTGTGTGACAGATTATTTTAGAAAATATCCTGCAAGGGGTTGGTCTTGGTACCATCTTTGGGGATATAATGCCACCTACTGAGTAGCCACCAGCGCAGCCTGGAGCTCCCAAGCTTTTCCCAGGGGATCCATAGTTATGTATTTACCCAAGCCTGACCCTACCTAATGTGTGAGTTCAGAGCCCCAGCAACTGGGATGGCTCTAGGCTATTTGTCGATAATTTTCTGTATTTATTAATGGATTTATGAAAATTACCACTTTTGTGGGCACCTGGTAGACTAGTAGACAAACAGCTCTGCCCAATTTTAATTTTATTGCAGGGGGAACACTGTAACAACTGCTTTGAAAAATATCCTGAGTATCACCATGCATGCCTTCTCCCATGGACCCAGACACTCATTGAGGATTCAACAAGACTCTGGTAAGAGCAGAGGAGTAGCAAAATGAAGAGATGAGAATTAGAAAATCCTAAGGTAACAGTTAAGAACAATTCTTGTGCAAAAACTCAAGACTGATGCATCCCCTGGTAAAAGCATGCTGTAGCATAGTCCTGAAGCAAAACACATTAGTCCAACCATGGAACAAGTTCATTCAGTTATGAAACATCCCGTTGCTTCAGTTTTAGGCCTTACATAAGCAAGCACCTTCAAACCCCAGAAATAACCTAAACCTATGAGTTGTTTGTTTCCTCCCTGTGGTGTGCTTACCTAGGTATGCAAGTCATTCACAAAGAAAGATCAATTCAGTACTTCAAAATCCTCATGAGAGAGAGGGATTCATCCATCTCAGAAAGAGAAAGCTAAACCACTGACACTGCAGCTTTCAACAGGGCCTATCCACTTCAGGCAGCTAATGTTTCACAACTCCTTTTTAATTTTTTTTTTTAACGTTTGGTATCTCATGGTTCTTTATATGCTGAAAGCACTGTTCTTATTCATTTAGGTGGGAGTATTTGGCACCTTTGCCAACCTGACCCCAGGTGCCTTGCATCAGGAATTCACAAACAAAGAGCACACAGTTAGTAACTGCACAAAGGAATAAGAGATAGAATCCTATTTATTTTGCAGCGATTAAAACTGGATACTTTGACCAGAAAACTATCCCTGTTTTTCTGTTGTGATACCTCATGTTAATCGATTTACATCTCTTGTAAAGTATAAGATATAGATCCTATAGATGTTAGCCTTTTCCACTACAGTTAAAGTTTTTCCCAAGGTAGTTTCTCCCATGCAGTGAATTAGACAGGTGATTGTATTATTAAAAGCTAAAAGCAGTGTGATGATTTGTATTCATAAGAGAAGTAAATGGAGGTTGTATGCAAATATAGTAATACTGGTATTTCCTGAGTGGAATACCGGTATACTTGGTTTTTCATCACAAATATTTTTAAATTAGCTCCTTCATTGGGAAAAAAAAAAAAAAAAAGGGATAAAATAAAAAAGTCTAAAATAGTGAATCCAGTGGAGTTTAAGATTATATAAAGCAATTTTGAATCTCCAGACTGTGGAGCAGAACAGCGTTGATGCCAAAGACAGAGCCACAGCCAACAATGTGATGTCCCCTTTCCTGATGGTTCCACTTGCTGAAAACAATGCCGGACTCCTCAAGTTTGTCTGTGACAACGTCTTCCCCACATTTTCTCCTACCTAGGGCTTTTCTGCTCCTTTTTCACTGCTGGCTTCCCCTGCCTTAGCTCACCTGGCTGTCTCTTGGTGCTTTGCTATTTTGCTTTCATGTCCCACAGCTCTTCTCTCCCTTTTATTTAATTTTCTCCCCCTGCAAGGCTGAGCTAAGGGGCACAGCAGAGCTTTGAAGGCCCTTCCCTGGGAGCTTGTGGGGGTGCCCAGGTGGGGAGAGGTGAGCAGCACAGGAAGTTTGCTCTCAGGCCATGGGCATGGCCACAGGGCAGCCCAGGCAGGCAGGAGGAAGAGGAACAGGGAAAGGATTAGGGCGTTTAAGTGGCAGCTGAATCTTGGGAAAATATAGAAGTTAATCTCTGAAGTCTCTCCTGATGCATATGAACCAGAATCCCTGGGAGGCTCTTAACTTTGCCAAATTTGGGCAGCTTTTCACAGGGATGTAAGAGCTTATATCCTTAGAGTGAGGGTGATTTTTTTATGTGACCTTTTACATCCCACTCAAAAGAAGGAGACAGTAGAGATTTGCAGTCAGGATTTTTTTTTTTTTTTTTTTTTTTTTTTTTTTAACAATGGACAAAACAACATGTTTTTCTCCCAGTTCTTTGTTCTCAGAAATAGCTAAGCAGTTTTAACTGAAACTCAGAAAACAAAAGGGGAGGAAGGGAAGCCTGAGGCAGACTTTTGCTGTAGAAAATTTCAATGCAGATTCTGGGAGACTGGCAAAGCTAGAAACAACTGAGAATAGAAGTTTAAAATACAGTGCATTAGGTACCTTTAAATTATAGGCACACAGAAACTGGTGTACAGAGCTGTGGCTGTTTCATTGTTTCCAGCCCTGAATTGGAGTTCTCAGAAAAATTAGAGGAGATCTGCTGCATTCATAGCATTTTTTTTTTCTTTTTGAAATTGAGGAAATTGAGTCTGCTAACTAAGGCAGTTAGATATTAATTTACGTGTCAACTTTAGGCCTGATTTATATAAAAAAGAAATAAAATCTGGGCTATGCACATTTAGTTAATGACCCAAATGGGCAGCTGTCTTTTTGCTGAACCAGAAGAATATGTTTTAAAGAGTGATTTTTATAACAATTGTTTAGTTTGTGAAAGAGTAAGAAATACTAAAAGTATGTTGAACAATTTAATTTATTAAAAATTTGGTTAAACATTTGGTTATGTATGTGGGCTATTATTTGGTTTTATTTTCTGAGGTTCTTATATAAACTTATGCTTTCCTCTTCCACCTCCACCACTTTTAGTAGCTGCATGGATATCTGCAAGCCCTCTGCCCTGCTGCTGTCCACACACCTTTGAGCAACATGAGAGGGTTCTGTGCTTTGTGCCTCCCCTCAGTGTCCATTTTTCTGGGCACAGGCTGCAGAGTGTGCCCCTGACACTGAATTTCAGAAAGGCTGTCTCCATTCCCACTTCTGAAGGGGCACGTCTGGCTCCCACGGCACCATATATCAGAAAAACCTTTGGAAACCCAGGGGTTCACTGCCAGCCACATGTGAAGTTTGTGAAGCTACTCTGGAATTTTAAATGCTTTTGCTGGGGAACAAATGGATGGTAAAAGTAAAACTGTGGAGTAATAATCAGAATAAGGTCACCGTGTAAAGATCCTCTTGGAATATGAAATTTTAAGGAGAGCCTGTACATGTTTGTTTGAACAGGAGCTTCAGCGTAAGAGGTGGACAAAGTGTGGATTAAGACCTACGAAAGGAAAAGGCTGTAATTCTAATATTAATTAGTTTCTGCATAATTAAATATTTCTCATTTTGAACAGTGGCTGTGAGCTCCCTCTGTCCTTGGCAAAGTTTGAAGTCTGATTTTATGGCTTTGACTCTTCTCTGGTACTGTGTAAGTACAAGTATGTATTAAGCAGATTTTTTTTTTTTTTTTTTTTTTTTTTAACTTTTCTGAATGTAAATAGTGCTCTGAAAGTGAGTCACTCTGCTTCTTGCAAGATGTTGGACGATGATTAGAGAAACAATGTTTTTCATCACTAAAATATATGAGAGTAAGAGTTGAAAACACTAGGAAACGTCCACCTTTCTTAGACTTTGATGTTTGGCATCTTGGCAGTCTGATACCAGTTTTATGGCTGTAGGTTATTAACAATATTGGATTATTTCCAGAAGCTTATGAAAGCTGATACATTTTCAATTGTCTAGACTTTGGTAGGCAACCTTAGGTTATGTTCTGACAATGAAAGGTGGGTTTTGTATTAATCAACTATGCCCCACCTCAGCATGAAATATGTGCAGCCATGTTAATTTGATGAACTTGAGGTAGACTGACCTGTAATCTGGGCTTTGCACACACTTTTATTTGCTGTTCATACACAAATCAGTTTGCATGAGTGACACAAAATCCAGTGACACACAATTCCTTCTGTCTATTCCATGTGATCCTAGTGAGTGTTCGAGACAAAGGGGTGGAAGGCAACAAAATAGTGAAGGTTCAGCCCAGGCAAGAGTGACAGTGGCGAGAGTAAACTGGGAGAAAGAAGCAGGCAGGTTCTCAACACTGAAGTTTTGTTGAGAAACAACCCGGCCCCAGAGGGTGCAGGTTGTGGGCTTGCACTTGTTTTAGTCTGGACCTCACAAAATGCCTCTGAGAGGTCATTAAAATATGCTTCTCATGTGGTGGGGATTTGAATATTGTACCAATTCCCTTGGATCCTAAGAGCACTGAAAAACCCCGACCCAGAGCCCATCTCAAGCTGCAGGATGTTCTTCAGTCTCTCGTAGCTAAAGGGTGGCAGCTGTCCAAGCCCTGCTGCCCTTTTCCACTTTGATGCTTGGGTGTTTGCCAGATGTGTGTGACCTGCACCTTAAGGATTCAGCCCCTGACTCGAGTGCCCCCGTGCCTCTGCTGGAGGAGGTTACTGCTCCAAGCTGCTGGCAATGATCTCAGCTGGTCCTTTTAACTGGCTATTTTCTAGGTATCTGTGCATTACTGTACATATCATCTGCAGAGATGCATAAATGATCGAGCTTCTCACTTAACAGAAAGGAAATGGTGATAGGGGGTTTCCATGAAGATTCTTTGATTTCAGAATTTATTCTCCTGAGGTCCAAAATAGCCCAAATTTAACTTTCAGAACATGCTGCATAGCTATTTTTTGCTGAGCTTTTGCTGAGGGTTGAAGAGCACGAGGCAAGCTGGGAATTTTTTTGTGATTCTGGGCTGATTTGATTTATGTGGGCAGGGAGTTATTTGGACTGAGCAAGTAATTTTGTTTGTTATGAATATTTTTAATTAGTTATAAGCCCTCAAAACTTTGGATAAAGACATTTTGTTTATACTTGGGAGAAAAATGAATAAGTAGATTACATATTTAAGCCTTTTTTGTAATGATTTACTCTTCCTTGTAATTGTGTGTAGTGAACAGATTATCTTTTATTTTATGATTCAGTTTTCTTTTAAATGCTTCTTCCCCTTTGCTGCCACATCAGAGAGAAGCTGTTGAATTTAATTGGGCTCTCCTTAGGCTCATGATCTTGCTTGCCAGATCAGTTTTATGAAATTCTCTTCCTTTTTTGGAAAAATGAAATGATTTGTGGTTTTGGCTAAAATAGTTCTGATCAGCCTCTCCAAATTCTGAGGGCTACTCCTGGGCACAGCAGCCTTGTTAATGCTTAAGGGACCCATCCCTTGGCAGGGAAGCAGGAGAGATGGATGCTTGCATCCTGAGAGAGATGTTACACTGTGTGGAATTCCACATTCCCCAGATATTTCAGATTTGTGAAACATTGCTTAGTGGAAAATGATCAAAACCAGATCACCCAGTTCATTCAGACACTTTTTTTTTTTTTTTTTTTAAACAGGAAAATTAGCAGAATATTTGAATGTGCTACTGTCCATCCACCTCTTTTTGCCAGTGTGAGACTGTTTCCAACCTAGCATAATTCAGTGTTGTTTGGTTTAATGAATCAATTATACATTTCTCATAAATAAATCTTAATGTCTCCTCCCCTTTCTCCATACAGTCAGTCCTTGCTTCAGCTCATCCCACTTAAACCATTCAAATCTAAACAAATATGAAAATATTTTCCTTTAATTAGTGCTTCTATTTAGCTTGCACTTCTTTCACCTTTCAGTTGTCAGTAATGTGTAAGAAGATGAAAACAGAATAGAATGGAATATTTGGGCTGGTATGCTGCCTTGTGCTCTAGAGACTGCTAGAAATGACTAACAGCAGTCTGCTGAAGTGGGTGTACCAGCAGCCAGACTATAGGTGCTCGTTTTCATGTTTTCCATGTGGGTGGGTTTCTGGAAGCAACTAAAAGGCTTAGAACTAGAACTTCTAAATTGGATTGTCTTTTTTTTTTTTTTTTTTTTTTTTTTTTTTTTTTTTTTTAAAAACTCCCAGTTTTCTCACCCCACCTCTGATACAGCCTGGATCCAAACCTCCAATGTTGGCATCTTTCACCACTGGTGGCAGGGTTAGAAATTCAGATTGCTGCTTTGTTGGTTCAACCACTATGGAAATTTAATGTGTTTTAAAGTTATATCTATATTTGATACATGACCTCAAACATTAAGGGCTTTTTTGTTGATTCTGCTTATTCTGTCCCTGGATTATCTTTATTCCACCTTTGCAGGCATCTGCGTCTCAAAGGTAAAAATTCCCACTAGTTGTCTGTGTGCAAAAAAAAAAAAAAAAAGGAAAAAATCACAGGCCACTTAAATCAAAGAGAACTAATTTGCACAGAATCACCTAAAGAAATTTATTCGGATGAGCTGGCAAGATTTTAAAAGTAAACTTCTCAAGAACAGTTCTCTTCTTTGGCCCTATCCTTCACTATTCTATCCAATATAGTTGTGTTTTAGGAACCAGTGTAAGGAGATATGGCTTTTCCTTTTTGGGGGTGGAGGAAAAGAATATGAAAGTCGAAAAAAACATAAATTAACATTGTGAGCTTATTCAGAAAAGAGCAATTTGCATTTCCATCATAGTAAATTATACTGTGTGAAACTGGAGAGCAGCCTCTATCCTTTGCCATTTGCTGTGGATGGGTCATACAGAAAGTTCAGGAGAGGCTTCAGAGTCTGCAATGACAATATCTTCCTTCTCAGATCAAATCCTGCCTTCGGGAGGGTGGTCAAGTCTCCCTTCCTGTGGTTCTCTGAGAATTTGGGAACTGTGGCTTTTTCTCTGGCCACAGAGGCAGGCTGGGCCAAAGCCCAGACCAGTCAGAGCTAAAAAATTTGATGATTGTTTATATTTGTGGGGCTTTTTGTTTTGTTTTGCTTTGCCTTTTTCTTCCCTGGACCATTTCCTAAATGACTCTGAATATTACAGAATCTTTATATAATCCTGAGAAGAACCTATTCTGGATTATTTAATTCTCAGAAAACCCCACAAAAATATCAATGTGTGAACAAATATGCTATTACCTTTTGTAGACACCTGTAGAAAGAAAGTAAATATATGAATTCATGCGTATCATGTAAAACTTAATCTGAAATAAGGGCAGGTCTGATAATGAGAGAAATGTCTTTCCCCTTCTACTGAGAATAGGAATCTGATCTGACACATTTTTTCTTTTTTAAAACACCAGGTCCAATTTATTTCCTGTGACAGAAGAAAAATGGAGTCCATCAAATCTATCAGAGTGAGCCATTTTTAAAAGACATTTAAGTAAATGTACTTCTGGATGTTCTTTGAAAGTGAAATAACAAGGGTGGACAGAAAAAAAGGGGGGGGTGATGATTCTAAAAGCATCTTATTATAGTTTTAATTTATATGGGCTTTGGTGCTAATGATTCATTAGGTTATGCCCTTTAAATGGTCTTGTCTTGAAAATGCCAACATTTTGAAGCAGACTAGAATATATTTCTCAGACATCAGATCTTGCACTTGTTATTAAGATAGGCTTTTTTTTTTTTTTTTTTTTTTTTTTATAAATTTAAGAACATCTTGTGAATTATACATGCTGCCAAACTTTTGCAGTTTTGCTTTGTGCCTCTGGACTGACTGGGGGAGGTAGTAACACTCTGAATTAACGTCTGTGGTTCATTACTTGGAGTAATGCTGTGGTGATGAGATACCTGCAAGGCTGGAAAAGATGAACCTGCATTCTCATTTCAAGTCCCAGCTGCTTACAGAATACAGAGAAAAACAGGAAAAGACTGGCATTCTCTGGACTTTGAGGGATGTTACGTAGGGTCTGACAGCTTACTATTATTTTTGGAGTTTCTGGTGTTTGCGTGACAGCATGTTAGCATTTTCCTTTATGTCAAATGTTCCAACAGTGTGAGGAAGAGGCTTGCTCCCTTGCCTTACTTTTACACAGGTTTTGTTTTTGGTGATGACCTTTTTCAGTATCCCTGCAGCTTGTGGGAGCTGTGGTCACAGGACACAGCTGAGCACTGCACAAACCCAGAACAGCAAAGCGGAGAGAAAGGGAAAACATCTCTGAGCGTGGTAGTTTAATGTTGAAGCAAGAGGTTTCTTGGGTGCTTTGGGAAGAGCTTAAAAGAAAGAAGGTAATTGGCATGGCTTTATGGGTGTTTGCAGAGAATGCTTTCAAAACCTATGTATAATGGGCCATTAGAGAAAGTCTATGCTGGCAGTCTGGAAATGTGACAAGTGGCTTATAAACAAGAACACTGTGACCTGATGGTGAAAGAGAAATCACAGTGTAGGGGGAAAACAAACAGCTCCTGTCTGACACAGCAAAAAGGAGGAAACAAAGAGCATAGAGAGAGAAATTCCGTGGGCCCATCCCAATCCAGCAGAATTCAGATAATGGACTTCACAGCAGTGTTTTGCATGAACATAAAGGGAATAAGTTTTCACAAGGTCAAGGCCAGAGGGAAAGGTGGTTGCCATAACTGGGAAGTAATTGACACGGATGTCAATTGACAAAGTGAATCTCAGGTCTGGGAAAGGGCTTGAACGTGAGGGTTTAGAGTTCCAAGCCAAAGCTGACAGTGAGTTATTGACCTTCTGAAGGAACCAGGGTCATGTTTGCAGTGCTTGGTTGCAGATGGAGGGTGAGGAGCCTGCAGTGGTGGTGATACACCTATGAGAAGGAAACCAGCTCAGATCCTGACTTAGGCAGGAGAGGAGAGGTCTGGAAAACAGAACTGATGGATTTGTGAACTGGTTGGGTGTCCACATTTCTTAAGAGAAGAGGTTAATCAGAGGGATCGTTTGCCTTCGCTGGAAGAAACAAAATAATCTGGGGTGGAAGGTCACCTGTATTGGATATTGTGCGGAGAACACCTGACACTGAAGAGTCAATGCTTTATAAAAAATTTAATACAGATTTGAATCTGAATCTTGACAGCTTGCTGAGAACACTGGCAATCGTGAGGGTCAGTTCACTAAATTCTCTAGCAATGACCATCATTCAGGATATGTTCTCTTAATCTGCGCTTCAGGAGTTTGGCTGCCAAGACCCTCTGTGAAACTGAAAGCTTGAAGTGTATTGGTAAAAAAGAAACAAGGTAGAAAATACAAAAATCTTCTCCCCTTGCTTATTTTCCTTTTTGAGAATGAAGATGTGGGACTCCTCAATGAACAGGAGGGGTTAAAGAGCAAAGGAGACCTTTGTTTCAGGTGACAAATACAAAAGTGCACTGAAGTTGTGATGCTAAACTTTAAGAGATTAGCTTAAAGTATTGACAACTAGGTCAAACTACACATGCAAGATGAAATTAAAGGTCATAGTTCTTAATCCAAAAAGTCTTTTCCAGAAACATGTTATGGAGAGTAGGGACTGATTTTGCTGCAATAAGTAATTATTTAAATTTAACCTTCCCTTCTGATTATTGTTTGTATATAGTCTAAGTGCATTCATAGCTTCACATAGCTTTCATACATCTCTGTTTTACCATATGGACAACCTGTGAACTAATGACTGTGAGTTTGGTTTCAAGTTATTTCTATTTGCTTAGGAGTGAATTTTTGTCAGACAGATGCTTGTAAGCTTTGGAATTAAATTTGCAGTAAAAACTTTCATGATTAAAAATTCCGATTTTTCTCTGTACTAATATTTTGTGAGCATTTATCTTTAAAATGTCTTGTTAAAGTCCTTGTAGGAAGAGTTTATAAGGACTGGCTTTGCTGTCAAAGACATGCTAAGGAAGTTCAAACAAAAGTTTCCAAATAGATTTATCCTTTCCTTGTTCATCTTCTAACCCTTAGCATGACACTTATAAATCAGAAAGTACACATGAGTTAATGTCTTTTAGTTCTCTCTTTGGTAAAATATAATATTAGGGTTGAATGCTAACAACCGATGGCTTTTCCTTTTAATCTCTTAATGTATATCATACAGTCTCTCCACTTTTCCTTCTCCTTTTTCTCTACTGCTTTCTTTCCTTTGTACCCCCAAATCTGTTCTTTCCCTTACTCCATCTTGTCCTTATTTTTGGTGTTATTTTAGCACTGATTAAGAATAATGCAATAATGCTGGTGAAGACCATGTCTTTTGGCTTGCTTTTGCAAATAATTCTTCTTCTTTGGATCTAATTATTTTGCATGTAATTCCATTTATAGAGTAAATTTTGGAACTTCTGCAGTTCCTGGACTTGGGTCACATACATTGAGAGGGTGTGTGGGAGCCCCAGAAGAGGATGGCCGTTTCAGCAGGTGGAACAAGACTGGGTACAGCTAGACATCAAACACATTCTGCTGATTCCAAAGTACAATAATCACCAAAACCACCCAGCTCATGTTAAAAGCATTATCTGTAGGTTCACACAGCGAACATTAAAGAAGCAAAGTTGTTTCATTGACAATAAGCTCTCTCTTATGACTTTAGTGAACCTCTTGCAGGGTTTTATTGGACACTCTGCTATGAAACCAAGGCATCCAATGTAAAACCATGAGGATGCTCCAAGGCAAGGCATGGTAACTTGCTACCAGGGTGTTTGGAATACTTGAGGTTTTACCATAATAAACACCTACAGTTACTTTACAACCCTGAGAAAATTCATTAAGTGGCCTTTGTGTTTATTTTGCATTGCTGGAGCTGTATTATTTGGAACTTTAGATGTAATTGTTGCATCTGCTGTAATTATTTTGCCCAGTATAGAATTGTGAAGAAGCTAAGCAGAAGCAAGGAATAATGTGCCTCTGCCAGCACTTACTTAAAGACTGAGCCCTATAAAAGTGTGAGAGCACCAGTGTGATCATGGAGTTACTGCTCCAAGTTGTGCTAGGGCTCGGAGGGGAACTTCTCATTAGGAAGTGAATCCTCTGTGATCGTCAAAGTGAGGTTTTTCCAGAGCATGAAATGTGTAGTCTGAGTCTCCTAGGCCTTTCTGAGTTTCTAAGCTGTTTCTTGTGATGTTTTGGTTTAGGAAGACCTGGTTCTCACAGGCTTGACATAAACATTGCAAGTGCTGTTGTAACAAGTGTAATGCTTTGGATTCCTGTCTGTGGGATGGACATTCTCTGTGTCTTTTGGTTTTGGCCAATGGGATGAAGAGTTCTGGCACTCTTCTGACCAGTGAGATGGCCTGTTCCAGAAGGTATATAAAGGGGGTTAGTTTTTGAATAAAGAGTGGAGTCAGATGATTTTTGCAAAACGAGGTTTGTGTTGTTAGTTACTTGCCACAGCAACATGAAGTGTTGACCTATAGTCACTGAATGCAGTGGGAATGGAGTCAGCCTGCTTTTGCAGATGGAGTCCACATTTCTAAATGCATTGAACAGTGCAGACTTAGTTCCATTCCAGGAGCAGAGAATTGCTTGGCTTTCCCATTTCCATAATGCCTCTGTCAAATCCAGCACACAGACGAGTCACTGCTAAGCAGTGTTTCCTAACATATGGCCAGTCTCGGGAGGTCACTCAAACATTAGCAATTAGCATGTTTTGTCACAGTGCTATTTTCAGAATGTACAGTTTAATTAGAAAAGGTAGCAGTGAAACAGTCAGCTGCTTAAACATCACAGAGATACCCAGGATTTAAACAGGCTAGAGTTTATTATGGCATGCATTTTGACAAGTTAGGCTAGGAAATATTTCAGAAGTAGTTAAGTTACTTAGAAATGTAAGTCTCTGTGACTTTGAATTAATTAACTAGAAGGATTTTTAAAAGTTGCCTAGCTACCAAAAGTATTATTGCATAACCCAGTATTTGGGTATGTCACCGTAATCTGTCATGTGTGTTTAACCTGCCTTGTGATATTACCAGTTTATATTGCTTTCCTGATCTTTGAGAATCGTTTGGTTCTGTGACTCAGCTACCTGATCTGGGAAACAGTGTATGAGCATGAGAAGTAGGGAACCTAAATCCATAGGTAAATACACAAATAAGTGCTCTGAGATTTTACTTTTGTTACCAACAGGAAATGGACTCAGAGGAACACAAATGCCTCAACAGTACAAGGTTTATGTCTGCATGTGAAGTTCCACTTCATCACATGTGATATGTAGACACAAATTTCTCTATACAGACCTGTAAATCTACATATATGTAGGTATTTACAAATACAATTAATGAAACTTCATACATAGAAAAAACACAGAGGAATTTTAAATGTATAGTGTTTTAGGGTTTTTTTTTTTGGGGGGGGAAAGAGTTGGGGAGAGTATTCTCAGTGGACTAGGATTTCCGATATGAAATTTGCCAGCAGTGTAAATAACTATTCCCAGCACAACATTAGACCTAGAATTTAATGTCATAACACAAGAGTGCTTTTTATATTTTTTTTCCCTGTGTGTGTAGACATTTTGTTTTCCCATATCATGAACTTCCCTAAGGCTTGATTGAAATCAATGAGAATATGGGATCTTAGTATTTTTGAAAACTGGACTCATTTCTGTTTGTAACTTCTTGATTTAAATAAATTTCCTTACAGACGTTTTTTAATAATTGGGGCAGATTAAATGAAGGTTTTTCAACATGTCTCTGGTAGGGAGTTGTAAACCTCTTGACAAAGGGAACAGAATCTCCTTGGTATCTTCCCCATTTGCATTGTCACTTTCTTCCTCACTATACCTGATTATACAGCCATAAACTGAGTAAAAATTTCCATTTACCTAATTGGGTTATTGAGTGTCAAGCCTGTTTGCTGAAGATTGTAAAAGAGGAGGGTAATATTTGCATTAAAAACATACTCTCTTGCCTTCCCCTTGCTTTTCCCTTCTGCATTTGACCAGATTCACGAAAGACAGGAGAGGGTCCTTCCCATTTTTTGCAAGCAGTGAGAGTTGGACTGCCTTTCAAAGGAGAGATTTTGCAAGGCTGTCCCATGTCATGTGCCGGAGCCTATTGTTGGAACAAGAGTGTGGGTGAGGTGGAGGAGACACTGGGGTTTTTTTCATGGGACAGGGAACTGCTGCTGCCTGAATTTCTCTATGTCCCAATAGAGACAAGAGATGGATCAACTCCCCTGACAAGACTCTTTCTCTATTATTTGCATATCTTAAACTGAACCAGCAGAGCAGGATGAACAGTAGCAACTGAAATTAATAAAAGGGTGTCCTGGATGTCACCTCCCACATTCTTAGATATTGCTGCTTCCTGCCCACGATCTCCAGCACAGCTCAGCTGTGTCCCTGCAGAAAGGCTGGAACAGGGAAACGCGAATCTGCACACGTGTTTTGTTTTAATAGATGTACCTTGTAACCTGCAAGATTTTATAGAACTGCATATCTGTATTTTTATAGCATCCACATGACCTTTGAGATAAAAAGAGGTCTTTTAACTCCCCAGTTCACAACTGCTCTGATAGCTCCTTAGATAAAACAGTGATGACCATGGTGTAAATGCCGAGAGAGTTGCTGTAGGTAGATAGATAGACTGAACTTTAAAATTTCATCTCCTATCTGTCATCTTACCCTACGCTGGTAAGAGAATGAAATATTTAATATCATACTGTAATTATTTTTAAAATTCCTCAGCTCAACCCGCTTTGCAATTATATTGTAGATTTTTTAATTTATTGTGAAAATACCTCTGTTTACACATTTACCTATGATCAAGCCCCACCATGTCAACCAGATGATGGCACTGAGTGCCATGTGCAGTCGTGACTTGTGCAATGTCTTGTCTTTAGGGTGATGGCTGTGTCATCCAGCAGCTGACTGCACCCACCTTTTGGTCTGTGTGCAGAAATTTCACAGTGGTTTTAGCCTCACTCGCCTCATATCCCACCCAGTATAGTCTCAAATCCTCTAGCTCAATATTCAGTTCCTCCCTAGAGAACTTGCCTTGCTCTTGTCCCTCTTCAAGGGCATTTTAAAGTCCCCACATTCACTCAGTGTTTCATCACAATGACACTGATCCTTTCCTGCAGCCCCTGTGTGCTTGGGCTTGAATTCTACACATCCCCTTCCCCGCCCCAGTTTAAAGCTTGGGAGAACATTGTCTTTGGAATATTATTTCTTCTATCTTTGCAATGTAATTGATGACATTTGATCACTGTCCAAGATAGCACAGTAAAGAAATGTTCCTGATATCTAATCTGAACCTACACTCTTTCAGTTTGAAGCCTTTCCACATTGTCCTGTAAAAAGTCTTTCCCATATTTCTTGTTGGTCCTCTCCAGGTACTGGAAGGCTGCAATTTGGCCAGACCACAGTGTCCCCTTTTCCAGGCTGATACATAGACTGTGTGTTATTTGTCAAATATAAAGAGCATATGGTATGGCCTGAATAACCTAAGGATTTTTGAACAATGGGAGTGGATTATTATCTAGCTGTGTGGTACCTAAGATTGTGCATATCTTCCTCAAAAGGGCCTGTGCACTTCATTGGTCTAAAACTAAGGACCATGAAATAAAAGCATCTTCTGCTAGAATGGATGCAGACAAACACTTGGACTGCTAAACAATTGGACTAATAGTCATCTAAGAATATTCAATTAATGTTTTAACCATGTTTCAAGGGCTGGAGGGGAATTGTTCTTTTGCACCTTTTTCAGGAGCATCCTTCACACACTAAAGCAATGTTGATATTGCATGTTTGTGCAAGTGTTTCTCAAAATAATTTCTTATAACATTCTTATAAAGCAAAAAAGATGCATGAAAAGTAACATCAAAGTGTTTTTAAATAGAATAAAAGTTTTATTTAAAATATATGCAAACAATAAAGCTGGCAAGAATGGTTCAGCCTTTATGATTTGCTCTAACAGTGATCAGTGAAAGAAAAAGAGCATAGTTCTTAAAAATAATCCTTGGGTTTTTCATGCAGTTTAGAGGGCTTAAAATATATCTTCTATAAAGACTCCATGACAAATCTGATATTACTTGTACATAGAGACAGTAAGCCAAAATCAGCTTATATTAAGGTGAAAATGTGGACATTGATTTCAAATTGGGCTTTTCTTGATGGTCTTTATTGTGACTCAAGTGAGCTGCTGCTCCAGGAGAGGCATCGTTGGCTCTTTTTAATATGGACTCATTCCCTGACGTGCAGGGAAAGCTATTCCATTTAGAGTAGAGTTTAGTATTTCAAAATCTGACTTTTCTATCGGGTGTGTTTAAATCTGTCAGGGTAAGCCAGGAGAGGGAGCAGAGGGCTGGGGATGTGTCAGCCAGCCCCGCTGGCCCCTCCGGGTCACACTGATGGAACCCAGAACAGCCACCTGGGGGAAATTTTATAGCCAGCAATTTTTGTGGGCACTTTTTCACAGCTGAAAAAGTTTGATCAAAATTACTGCAGCATGTGGCAGACAGTAAAAGCTGATGTGCATTCAAAATTCTATTAGGCCAGGCCAAGGAGAGAGCGTCCATCTATGTGCTGTGGAAATACCACACGTGTGGGAAGTGAGATCTGGAATGCTTTACCTAGGAAATATCATATTCCTGTGCTTGAGAGACTGCTGGTGGGCATGGGATGATGCTGGACCAGAAGGACATATTCCATTGTGACCTTTCTTACGTTTTTCTGAAACATATATAATTTGCAATAGGTGGTGTGGTGTGCCCGTGTGAATGTGTGTGGGGCATGGAGAGCAGGAATATTAAACAATTCTGATTTACACACCTTTTGAGTGAACAGCTCTTAGGCTAAAATAATGATTTACTCCCTCTATTCCCTTATATTCCACTGAAAAACATACAGAAAAAAATCAAGTTAAGAGTGAATGACTGGGAAAAATACAAAAACTGACAAACCCCAAGTAATTTCACCGAACAATTGTCATGGACTGTAAAAGATATTGGTTTCACTGGTGGTTATGGCCATGCTCCTGCCAGCATTTACTTGACCATATTTTGTCATAGATCATAGAAGTTTTTAGGTTGCTAGGGTTTTTTTAATTTATTTTTGTAATTGGTAGAGGCACAGGCTGAGTTACCTTGTCTTGGAGTGTGGAGTATTCAGGTGTGATGTTCTGAGTGAATGTAATTCTGCATGGTGTTCGGTTTATTTTATTTTGTTTTGTTTTATTTACTTTCGTTGGGGCACATTCAGACCCGTGGAGTTGTCAAAAAACAGGGTGAGTTAATGTGACAAAATTCCAGTGGGCCACAGTGTAAGCTGGGTAACAGGCTCTTGCTGTAGACATGAAGCTGTTCCACATGTGCTTTCCTAAGCCAGGGAAAGGATTCTTGCCTCCCTTGCCTTTTCTCCTTTTCTCCCTTGAAACAGCAGCATAATGCACATTGTCTGAGCCACCAGGCTGGAGTGGTCACTTTTCATTTGCTTTAAGGCTTAGCTTTCAAAGCCCAGTGATGTGTCACAGGTAGTGGTACACTCTTGCCATAAAGTACAGAGAGATTTTGTTGAGATCAGATGGGAATGGCAATGTTAACAAATAAAAATCTAAATTAAGGGAGAGAGAGTAAATAAATTTTTAATCATACAAAATTTAATACTTATGTTAAGGAAAAGAATATTAAAAGTCATTTTATAGAGAGTGAATTTATATTGGAGCTGATTTTAAAGTTATGCAGCTTTGAGTGATATGATAATCATGTATTTTTCTCCCCCCTCAGCTGTACTAGGGGATTGAAATTTATATACTCAATAACTAGAAAAGAATCATAAAGGATCAGGCTGGAGGAATCTGTCTCACTCCATTTTTTCCTGTCACTCCCATAGCGATTTTAATATTTTTCTTATATCTCTGCTTATTTTCAGTGCCAAACATTGTTTTCAAATACAGTTGGCTTGAAAATGAGCACTTGAAGCTGCAAGCTTGTCGGCAAACTACCATGATTTTCAGGTAGTACAATGAAATCTTTAGCTATAAAAAATATAAAATAAAAATAGGATGTCAGAGTCTCCTGCCAGCTGTAAATGTAACTAAATAGTCTTATAGTCTTATTGTGTGCTTTAATATTTTTAACTATTTTAAGCATTTGACTCTTGTTTTTGTGTGGGTTTTTTTTTTTGGTTTTTTTTTTTTTGTTTTTGTTTTTTTTTTTTTTTTTTTTTTTTGTCTTGGTGCTAAGGGAAAACGGATTTGCAAAAGCTAACATAACAGCACATTTATTTCTTTCACCCTTTTCAAAAAGGAATTAAAGACAGGATATTCTACTGAATAGACTGCCAGACTGAGAGTCAGAAAATAAGTTTCCTATTATCAATTCATTGAGAAAGTCTATTTGCTTTCCTTTGCCTCAGTTTCCCATCTGTAAAATGAAGATAATGTAATTTATCATCCCGTGCAACGTGCTTTGCGGTCTAGAGCAGCAAGATAGAATGAAGTATTATGATGAAATATTTTTGGCAAAATAATGATGTGTTTTAATGATTTAATTTCTTGCTTGTTAATTTTTTTATTCTTAGCTTTTGACGTACAAGCTGCTCTCCAATCTTTTCTGAGCTGTTGTTGGAGATGGCTGATGTATTGATCCCCAAAGAGAAAATGAGGTTGGTTTTATGTAAAAACACTGAAGTCAAATGGCTACATGTTTCACCTGGAAGTGTCAGTGAACCACAGCAAAGACAGGAAAGTAAACAGAGAATACATAATATTTTCAGAACTAGTTTGGAGTAAGTGGAGAGACGTTCTGTCTGATTTAAACACGGCATAACTGGAGAAATGGAATTATATAATGTCCTTCTCCAGTAAATGCCCTCTATCTTTTTTTTTTTTTTTTTTTTTTTTTTTTTTTTTTTTTTTTTTTTTTTATTTCCCCCAAAATCTTGCATTTATGGGCACCTCCCCGCTATTTTCATGGTTTTCTGCTGATGTTATGATAGCACATGTCCAGGATGAGCATTTGCTTGAAAGGCAGAGGTTTGTTGGCCTTTGACATGGTGACGGACATCTCTAAAGTGTCTGGAAGATTATGAGAGCAAAGGCCAAAACCAGAAAAAGATTCATGGTATGCTCACACAATAGCCACATATAGAGTCTCCAAGAAATTTAGCCCAATTTGGTTTCAGATAGCTCACAAAGGCAACTTTTATCTGTGTCTTTATCTGTCTCTCATCTTGTCTGACCTACACATTTAGATGAAAACAGGTGAAAGTGAACCTGTGACCACTTAGGTGAAGCTGGTATAGGTAACCCAGGGGTTCAAGTTGCTTTGTGAAATGCCATGGCTGATGTTTGAAAACAGAATTTCAACAACAGATTCATTGTCAGTGGTTCCTTTTGCTCATTTTAGTTTTCCAAATCACTGTCCTCTTTGGACACCCTCTAAAGTCAAGGAGCCTGGGGTGAGCATCAAGTTTGGACTTCTGCTCTGAACTAGTTTCTGGGTACTGGCTCCAGAGATTTCCTGGGCACCCAGATTTATGTGATGTGATCATCAGTATGGGTGACAATGATCTCTCTGTCCAGCAAACACAATTCTAATACAGTTTATGTGTATTTTGGGTATAAAAATATATGCTAGAAAATACACGAGCTAAGAATGGATTTACAGTCAAATGCCACTTACTTTATAGGAATTTAGAGCAGAGATGAGGAGATACACAAAATATCCTGAATCTCGAAATTTTCAGAGGCCTTGAGGACAAGTATCTTAGCTTGAAGGACCCACAGATTGCAGAAGTAGGGACGGGCACTTAGTGGGCACCCCCAATATCTCTTTGAAAAGAAATGAATGATGCCTGCATTGATGGCATTTGTCTAGAGACTTACCCTTTGTTGCCTTTGAGCTGTTGGGCAAATAAAAGCCCAGGGATTGTGGGATTGATTGCAATCCCTTTGTGTAATCTGGCAGGAGATGATGGGTTTGGAAGGACTGGGTGCATTCCCTCCCACCTCTGGGCCCTGAGATGTTGCCATTGCTCTGAGGTCTTTGGTACCTGCACCTTTAGCAGTAAAAGTGAATGAAGCTCCTCTTAGGTGGAAGTCTAACCTGCTGGCCACTCAGGTTTACCAAGAGGGCTAAGCAAGAGAGCAGAGAGGTAAAAAATCAAGGCTATTCATCTGGTTATAGAAAGTAGTTAAATTTCTTTGCCAGTTGAAGTGTCTAAGCCGAATGAATGAACCTTCTAACTGAGCTTAAGGGGAAAGCATAATGCCTTCCATATTTTTAATAAAAACAACAAGTTTTGTACTCTGAAGGCTTGCTTAGAGCGGTGTTTAAGGGCAGGGCTTTAATCTTGTTAGATGAGGATTTGTCTGGTTTGCCTGTTGTTAAACAAGAAATTTGAATATTTGGAATTAAATAGTTGAAGAAAGCTGCAAATCATAAGTCCATTAAAGAGACTGAGAAACAATTTCTGAAAGTTCTGTGTTAGATCAGTGGTTTGCACCTTTTGATGCCAAGTCTCACTTGTTTTGTATCCCTCTCACCTTTTGACCTCTCCCTGAACACCTGCTGCTGCATCACCTCTTTGTCACCTGCCTGCTCCGCAGGTGCCTCCAGCAATCACTGCCAGCTGCTGCTCTCCCTTTCCCCTAACCCTGGGTTAGGGTCACTTTCTCCTTGCCACTCCAGTGCTTTATGGCTTCTTTCCTAAGACAGGCCTACCAGCAGAGCTGTGGCACCGTGGTTGGCTCACACCTTGGGCCTCTTGCTGGTAGCTTGTACTCCAAAGTGATGTTTGACAGCGCCTCCGAATGCATGGCACAACACAAGAGTGGAGAACCTTTGATACAAGGAGTAGCAGAAGATTTATTATGTTACAGGCTTGTTTAAAGGCTGGAGGGTTCATAGTACAATTTATTGTGCTTTTCAGGAGGTACTGTTTTTCCACATGCATTCAGTTTTGTTCTGCTGAGATGCAATTTGTCTTCTCCGTGAGCAGACTGCTTGCTATTAATACCCACTCACCAGGATTTTCATAGGCTAACACTAAGAATTTTTTTGTAACATATTTCCTCCTCACTCCTTGAGCTCTGGTCTCTCCCTCAGGAAAGGATGATGCTGAGGTATGAAAAGATCAAGTGTAGAGTAATTAAGTTATTTGTCTGTGCATCTCCTAACTGTTACACAATCAGATTTTTAGAGGAGAGCTGGTTAATTGCTGTTAACATTATCATCATTTCAGGATGATTAGGAGGTGGTGAGTAAGTAATAGCAGTAGTAGGACTTAAAACAGTTGTAGAGGATGGAATCAAAACTCCAAGGAGCTCATAGGCTACAAAAATAGGAAATATATTTCACTATTGCCTTGCAGTTTCCCTTTTCAGAGTTAGCACTAGCAGGGAGAAACCTGGGAATGGTAACAGTGCTATGGGTCGTGTAAACAAAAAAACATTTCTTACTCCTCCTGTTTAAGAAGGAAGAGGTTTTCACACAACTGCTTGTGCAGCTGATTGCAAAAGCACTCCCTCTCATTTGGCATGAGGTGTTCCCCCCCACTGAACTTCAGCTCAAGGTTACTCCGAGGTGAGGGTCTGTAGTGACACAGGGTCTACAAGCAGGTGCAAAGGACAGCCCTTTTATTGTAAAAAACCCTCTGTTTTTAAAGTAGTTAGCCAGTTATAAGTTACATACTTTTAAATAACAACAAACATAATTCAACTAACCACCGTATGATGGTGAACTCGTGATGGTTACATAACTTGGGGTTTTACCTCTAATTCAGCCGAGTCGCTTCCCCACAGTCCTTTTCTGCTTAGCCAAAAGCCATGACTTTACAAGGCCTTCCCTTTGTAAGGTTTTACCCATATGCAACAGGTTACTTCTTGGATCAAGGAGTCCTCTTGTCTCATCCTCAACAGAGACATAGTCATCACACCTTTCTATACCCATAAGTACAGAGTTAGGGAAAAAAGGGTTCTTTGACATCAAGCAGAATGGACAAGTCCACATCTAACAAGATTTTAGCCTCCTGTGCTCAGATACTGTTTAAAATCAGTCTTCAGAGATCTTTTTTTCTCCCTCTGAAGGGGCACTGACTACTCCCAGTCAACTCCCTCTCCATTGGCAGTTTACTGTAAGGCTCTTGCTAAGAGTGAACCTTGAAAGAGCTTCTGGATGAGCAGAAGTGGCAAAAGCTCACTGTGAAATGCCTGTGTTTATGCTGTGGGCTCCACATCAGGACAGGGTTTGCAACTGCAGAGCCCAGAGAAGAAGTGAGAGCCAAGGGAACCAGGACATTCTTCCTCATGCTGGGGATAGGTACAAAACAGTGAAGAATGTTGTGTCCAGTGAGATAGAGGAGAAATATCTACAGAACCAGAAGTGTGCTGCAAGTAGCTTTTGTGAAATGTTCCATGGGCTATTTGATCATGTACATTTTTATACCTCAACAGACACATGTGGGTATTTGACCTGGGCCAAGATGATTTCTTCAAGGGATACAGTTCTCCTGGTGAATTCTCAGCACCTGTGATCTCTCCTGTGCAATTCTCCTTCCCAGGTACTGACACAGCATTATTCTTTATCAAATCAGAGCTAACAGTTCCACAGTGAAAGAAATATAATTGCAAAGCAGCTGAAAATTAATGTTATAGTCTTACAATCCATGTCACAATCCTGATGACATTTGTAGTACAATATTATAATGATGTGGAAGAGGGAATAATTTTAATGGTTGACCTTGGCATTCAAATAACATCTAATAGCTGCAGCTTTGCCCAGAAGATATGTGTCAATGTTCAATTTCCAGATGTGGATTTAGAATGCCTGAGTTTAGTGCCTGCATGGAAGATTTGGGTTTGTTTGTCTGATGGGGAAAATACAATTAAAAACGTTAAGGTAGGAATTTCTTTTCCAGCTGCATTTAGCAATGAAACTGAAAGCTCCCAGCTTGAAAGTGGAGAAGCTTCCACTCTCTCTAATGTTAAAATGAGAAAGGAGAAGGATTATGAACCCATACTGTTGAATTCAATAAACAGAACAAGGGAAGTCTGTCCTTGCAGAAAATAGAATTGTAAATCAATGAGAGAGTGATTAAGTGCAGGAGAAACAGAGCCCTCGGTAGGGTTTGCACTAACCATGGAAGTTTAGCAGCACACTCTCCCACCTCAAACACAACTGGGGTTTAGTTAAACAATATCTGGCCTAATGCCATCAATAAAAATGGCAAGTCATGCTCAAAGCACTCACAGAGCAGCCCAATTTCATTTTACAGCGGGAAAAGTCAAGGCACAGTAATGGAGAAATTATTCTCAAGGAATTGCTGTGTCACATAGGTCAGATAGGTCTTGTTTTTACCTTAGCACATCGTGCTGGTCTCTAAATAGGCCAGTGGGATACCTCGGCACAGTGAATCCTTTCAAGGTCTAATGAGGTGTAGTCAAAGGCTTTGGACAAAACCCAGGGACTCCCAAAGGCAACTCTACATATGCCAGTCTGACTGAGGAAGACCTAGCAAACATACAGCAAGATGCACTGAGATATCTGTCCACACCAAGAATAAAATATTGCTCATTCTGAACTGGTTTTGGTAGTTCCATAACGTTTAGGTGTGTAGTTTCATTAGAGAACTGCCTGGGAAAGGCTGGTGAAATGTTCTGCATAGCTTGTGCATCTTAAAGCCAGGACATTTAACAATTATTTTACTCCTGTTTCCAGTGGAATGCCTTGTGGGCAGGGGAGGACCAGAACTAAACTTGTCAGAAAATATCAACATGTTCTCTGCAGTCTAAGAGGTGGCTCTACCAAGTGTCTGTCTCAGCTGACATCTAAACTGTTGGCATATTTTTGCTTTGGTTTTCATTCTGGGTGCACATCCTATTCTGAAAGGTCAGAATGAGACCTTTCAGGTGAGGGGGAAAAATCAGCTCGGGATGTGTAATTTGTGAATACATCTGAGAAATAAAGAATGCCACTACAGTGGAGAGAGAAAATGAAGGGTAGAGCAATGATCTTATGAAAGAAAATATCATTCCTTACCCAGACATGATGTCATATTCTCTCATGATACAGGAAAGAGCTAGGGAAATGCAAAATAACTGTAGCTATGAGGGTTGAGAATTCCCTAAGGATGACTGCAAATAGATTTGTGTGATTAGTCATGCTTCATATTCAGTTCAGTGTCAGGTTTAGTCCAGGACTGAGGTCAATAAATGAAAGGCAAGGAACAGAGTGAGTGGAGAAGACAAAGACAGCTGGCAAAGAAGGAGCTTTAGCTGAGCATGGGGAGCAGCTGAAACACCTCTCTGGGTGGTAGTGGGAATGGAGCACAAACCACCTGCCCTTTTTGGACACCTCCTAAATGTTTTTTTGTTTTTTTGTTTTTTTTTTTCTGTCTGGTAGAGTGACACCTATCTAATGTCAACCTGGATTTAAGGGTACACCTCTTATCACAAAGTCTTTCTGAAAGTAAGCTACCCCTTCCATCATTGCATATTCTCTCCCCTTTGAAAAAGAGCATATTAAGAATGCAGAGGAACACAAAGTAGAAGAAAAATATTGACAGGGAATACAGAAACATTTCAGATATTGTCTTACTCTTTTTCACTGGGAAGCTTTGCTTATTCCTCAATAAATCTCCATTATTACTTTTTTTTAAGCTTCATTGCTAACCAATGACAAAAATTTTGTATTATATGTCCCACCATTACACATTCCATTGACACAGGGAGTGAGTGGCATTATCTGGAAAGGAGAGCTCACCGTCTAGGTGATTTCAGCCAATCGGAGATGATGATATTGTATTACTAGTTTCATAATATAAATGAAAAAGATGGCCTTCATTTTGATGAAAGCTGTAAAGTAGCTATTGTGCTTGTTTTGTATTGCAAGGCCCAAATGTATTATTTATGCAATTTTCCTTTTGAAAGGAAAAACTGAAAGAGACTATTTCATTCTACAGCATTCAGTCAGAGCTATTGTCTCATGAATGTGAACATTCCTGCATTTTATCTGCGCCGAATGTAGAAGGCAACTCACAGATCACACATAGAAAGGATGTTTCAAAGTTTGAAAACTGCTTTTTAAAAAAGCTAGACCCTAATGACTCGAGATATTATTTGAGCGTGCCTGTAGGCTGAATCAACACTTGGCCTATCAGGACGTACACAGAGCAGCGTCTTTTTCAAGGTCTTAAACAGCTTTGATTGAATCTTCGTGGACGTTAAATTGATAATGCAAGCAGCCTGTAATACACAATATTCATAACAATGGAATGCATCTTCATTTGTAAATACACACTTTTGTGCCAAGTTAGCAGATATTCAGGGATCTCTGAGCCACTTAGCGACGTGACAGCAGCCTGGGGTTGTTGCTGTGCTACAATAAATATTGCCACTGCTCTGGAGGTGGGGAAACTGAGGCAGGTGCACGTTGAAAGGTTTGCTTGGGGTTATAAGGCCAGTGTTGATATGCTGATAGTGTGGAAAGGTTGTTGACATCAGCCCATTAGGCAGTCTGTGACACACAGAGTCACTCCCTTGGACCTGGTGCTGCTTATGTCTATGGAGAAAACACTTACTGTAGAGAGAGATGTTGAGATTTTTGTCTGTCCTTGACACCAGCAGAAATTAGATGTTTGCCCTTGAACACCCATACAAAGAGGTTGGTTACTCTTTGGTGGATAGACACATTAAAGCTTAAATTGATATTCAACCTCTTCCCCTATGTACCTAATTAAAGGCTCACTTCTAAGATACATCTTTTCTTGCCTGTTTTTTTTTTTTTTCTCAAAACCCGCCTACTTTTAGTGCAATGCCTCTGAAATTTGCCATTAAAGTCCCCCCTCTGTTTTGTCATTCAACTTTTGTTGGACCCAAATATATTTCTCACTGTTCTTTCTTGTTTTCTGGGGTAGTGTACAAATGCATATATACAACATATATATTTAAATGTTCATTTGCCTGTTGCCCTGTCATGAAATAAAAAATAAATTAGTGGAACCACTTATATCCCCAGTGAATTCACACAATTAATTTCTGATAGGAGCTCACAGTGGATGACATTCCTGAGGGTTAAATAAAGGTTATTACATTTTAATAACAAATCAGAAATTAGGTTTACATCTACTGTTGTCATATACCCATAGATGTTGTCTTTAGAATGACCTAACTGCAGTTCCTGAAGGGAGCCTACAGGAAAGATGGAGAGAGGCTGTTGACAAGGCCCTGTAGTGGCAGGAAAAGGGGGACTGGCTTTAGATTTAAAGAGGGCAGGTTTAGATTGGATATTAGGAAGAAATTCTGTCCTGTGAGGGTGGTGAGGCCCCTGGCACAGGGTGCCCAGAGAAGCTGTGGCTGCCCCATCCCTGGAAGTGTCCAAGGCCAAGGTTGATGGGACAGTGGAAAGTGCTCCCTGCCCATGGCAGGGGGTTGGAACACAATGATATTTAAGGTCCCTTCCAACCCAAACCGTTCTGTGATTCTCCGATGCCATGATACTCCTCAGCACTAGTGGAAGACAGAAATTATTTCTGTGGATGTTCCTGGCCAAAGTCCATGGATATAACCAAAACCAAATTCATGGTAAATTTTATTTTAGCTGGACATAGAGTTACTGCAGTTTGGAACAGAAGTCCCTATATCCAGTCATGTTAGGAGACACCAACAGAAGCAACACTGCAGTCTTTGCCACATTTGCAAGTCTCAACATCCATTGTTTTCTTCTCTACATTCCCAGACATATTTGGCTTCCCAGGAGTGTAAGCTGATACGTTGTATTTAGAAATACTTAAGGGGTTGTAACCATAACATGCAATAACAATACTTAACAGATAACATATGCAATAACAAAAATCAAATGAAATAACATTACACTGAAATATGGGGTTAATTCTGTGCAGATCTGTCGCAGATGTGAAAATGAATACTTGTCATGTAATCAAATGGGAAAAATAATGTAGAAGAAAAATTCTGGTTCACTGATTGTAGTTGTGCTAATGTTAGATTACAGTTATCTGTCAGCTCTAAGTACTGGCACACAAGACTCTGGATACTTGCTTTTCCTAACTGTCTCAATTAGATTTAAAGCTTGCTTTTGGTGACATTCTTGCCATGGGAATTCACTTGCTCATATATCCTCAAAGTGAACACACAGTGAGTGATAATGCAGTGATTCTGATCTTTTTAGAAGTTCAGATAAATGCGTACCTGTTCTTTTCTTATGATTCACCTTAATTCATCCATTAGTGGCAGCAAAAGGAGATCTACTGTTTCCATGCCTGTGTCTCAAACAATGATGGGAAATATAGGACATAGAAACTGGAATTATCCTGATTGAACAGCATTTCCTGAACCACAGTGTGTTTTAATCATATTAGTTGTATTTTTATCCCCTGAATTAAGAAATCTAATATTTTGCTTTTGTCTCAGGTATTTCTTGCTATTTCAGGGTTAGTGTGCAACTGAGATGATCACAAGTCTTTTACTCTGGGTGCTGGATAAAAAGATATACTGGAAAATAAAATTGTTGGCATACAGAGTAAATTGCAGTGGACTAGCAATTTAGCAACAGATTTGGGCAACAGGTATTGCTCTCTCGCCAACATTCCTGTCATTGTCTGAGGCAGATGGCTTCAATTTTATACACAGTTTTTCAGTCTGTAAAAGAGAGATCGTATATTTATTCATCAAAACAAAACAAAATGAACAAAAAGCCTGCAACACAACTTTTCTGTGCCTGGTCAGTGAAATAAACTTGGAAGAAAATACTGTTTTATTTGGAAAATAAGTCTCCATTATGCATTTGAATATGAGAGCTAGAACTGTGTAAAAAATGAGGATAGGTTTCTTCTCATAAAACATCTTTTCCTTCATACAGAAAATGTAGCAAGGAACATGGAATTCTTCTTAATCAAACCTTCAGCTGTTAATGGTTTAGTTTAGGAAGCAGATTTAATTTAATACCTAAGAGTGACCAGTAAAAGTTGTGATGCTGCCCCATCTGGGTTCTGTGCCATTTACCACATTTACCATATACGGAAAACTATCCCCTTTTCCTTCTACATTTTTAAATTCTTTATGTATTCCTTCTGAGCTGCTCAAATTTCCAGTTTTGCCCTTCCCTCCTTTACTTCTCAATCCCCACACCTCTGATGATACATAATAGAATAAGAGAGCAAAATGGCAGTGTGTTTTGTCTTTGGAATAGTCTGCAGCTGAAAAGCTGAGTGGGTGTCACACAGCCTGCCAGAGGGGGCTCAGCTCTGCGTGGATGGAAAGCTCTGCAGGGCCAGTGCTGGTATTCAGCTGTAGGAACCCAGACAGTGAGGATGAGGAATGCTAAAAGAACCCTCAAAATCTAAAATATTATAATATTGTAAAAGCCCTTGCAAAAAGGCAACACCCCAGATGAATCTTGAGGCTCTGGTTTAAGCTATGTCATTCATGGGTTAAAAAAGTGTAGAGTCCAGTCTTTCTGCATTTGATAAGAAAGAAATTCCTTCCACTGGAACTAAATCCTGACAAAGAATTGCCTAATAAATTCTATGTGGAATGACAAAGACATCTCTTCTTGGGTAGTCAATACATTGCTTAAGACCTGGCAACAGCTTAGCTCCAGACATACTGTTGCTTCTCTGTAAGGGTATCTCTGACATCCCAGTGAGAAAGTTTACTTTCTTCACACCTGGTCTTGTGTGCTATTAAACCATCACAGCAGCTGCTGAATTATTTATCTTTTTCCAGCGGACAAAACTAGTATTCCAGCTGACACCCCCCTTGCCCAAGAGGAAAAAGCAGTTTGAAGGAGAGAATGCATTACAAAATCTGCAGTACAGAAGTTTACATCATTAAGCATTTAGGGTTTACATAGAGAGCAGTGGCATGCAACAGCAGGCACATCCCTAAGCGATTTTTCTGCAATCAGAATTTCATTCATTACCCAATTTTCATGCAAGTCCCCTGGCATTTGAAATATGGTTCAAGGTAGGTTTCCCAAGGGCTCTCCCCCTCCCGTAATAACTGATTTGCAGTGTCCAAAGACAGATCTAAATATCTTTGGCTCAAATTACTTAAGGCCTGCAGAGCAGGATCCTCTGTCATCCTCCTCACATCTCACACCTACAGAACAGATAACAGATTAATATCTGGTCTGCAACATTTCATCAGTGTCTCCAGCTAAGGCACCTTGCATTATTTTATCTGGGGCAGCAGTGGAAGAACAGGAGGGGATGAATGGAAATGTATTTGCACTCTACAGGAGAATGAGGGTGTGGATGGCAAAGAGAAGGAGAGGGGAAATGAGAGAAGGTTTCTCTTGGTATTATAGGAAAAGGAACAGAGCTAGTCCTGGCAAAGTTCTCTGCTCTGATTATGTATCCACTTTTATTCAATCACTGGATTGCTCTGTGCCTGACACTTGGTCAATAGTGCAATCTACCACTGATCAGAATAAAACAGCCATCCTAGAATACCTTGGAATTTCATTAGTTTCTTTTCAATGTTGTCTTTATAACTAGCTGATTACTCGGAAACACAAACTTACTGCATGGTTCCATGCTTTTTCACATAAAGAGCCTGAGACTCTAAACACTGTTATAATTTTTTTCATCAGAAACACTGCTCTTAAATGATTTCCCTTTTGTAAAAAAAAAAAAAAAAAAAAACAAAAAACAAAACAAAACAAAACAAAACCACCAAAACCCAAGAAAAAGACCTAATATAATCAAAGCCACAGATGGATTCCTCATCTCAAAATTATATCTGCTTTTCCCTGGTACAGAAATTTTCGAGTCTATGATTTGGATGACACCAAGATGACCTCATAGCCAAAATACATTTTCAAAAGCTTTTTAAAAATAACCCATTATTGATAATTCTTACTCGGTGATTCCTGTAAACGTGTCAGTTAACATAAACTCCTTCCTCGAATTTCTACAACAAACTGACTATAATTTTTCTGGTCTTCTCTTTCAGTGTCAATTTCATAATTTTTAAGTAAACGGAAACAAAATGGGAGACTGACTACTGCCTAGGTTCATGAGAATTAGACACACTGGAGTTTATCACTGGTGGCAATACAGGCACCTTTAAAACTTGCTCTTTGGCTTTAAAGGAACAGTGGACAGCATGTTTTTACTCTTGTGGAATATCTGGTAGATTTGTTCTGTCTTAATCTACTGGCACTTTCTATAGAACTGTGATTAAAACAGCAGTGGTTGTGTTACATGGTGATGATGATGTGAAAGCTGCTGTCTGTTCCCAGGATAACTGATCCAGAATGTGCAGTTAATTCTTTCACTGTGCTTTTTATCATTTGTTTTTTTTTTTTTTTTTTTTTTCTTTTTTTTTTTTCTTTTCCATGGTTGCTTCCTTTTTCTGGCACCCTTGTAGCTCAGTGTCTGACCTGGGTTGCATCATGCTCTGCAGGATTCATCCTGAGTCCCTACTGACAGCCTCCAACTGGGAAGTTTTTCCAAGATAAGGTGAAAACAAGTTCTGCCTGGAGGCTGATCCAGGGCAAGGAGTGGCCCTGCTTTGAAAGGTTGTCTGAAAGGGCATGTTTGCACCCAACCCTGAGATCGAATCCAAAGTAAACCTAGTTTTTCTCTAGGAAAAGGCTGAGGCAATCCTGTCAAGCCTTCTCCAGTTTTATGTAATCTATAAGCATCTTTCTTAAAGTGAGTCTGTCTACTGAACCACCCCTCTTCTATCTTGGCTCTCCCCTAGGACAAAAACGAGGGTCACCTTTGGCTCAGCCTATTCCCCAGGCTGAGCCAGGAGATTTGACTAAAAAATAACATGAGAGGATCATCCAGCAGTCCCCTGAAATAATCATCTCCTTCTGCTGTCCCCCTCAATCTATTGTGACATAAAGGTATGCATCGTGTAACCTATTTAGTCCATATTCTGCATTTTTTCTTCTAAAGCATAATTTCATCCTTAATTTTTGAAGAATTGTTCCCTCCTCTGTTTTATTTGTTTCAATTTTTGAAGAATTGCTTGCTCCTCTGTTTTATTTGATTCCTGTTCAACACCCTTGTTTGGCATAATTCTGTTTCACTGTTGTCTCAGGATTCCTACTCAGCCTCTGATATTTTCATAGCCTGCAATTTCCTTAGCTTCTCTTCTTAGCTTCTCTTCTTGTCATAGTCTTACTTTGCTTTTTTGTAAGTCTTCTTCATGGTCCAGAGGAGCTTTTATCTCTCCAGTTTTTGCCTGTAGGAAAAAATCTCTTACTAAGTCTTTTCTAGTTTCTTCCTCATTTGCTCCTTTAATCCATTTTGGTTTTTTCATTTCCATCTGCCTGTAAAAGATCCTCAGCAGCCTCCTTCTCTTGTTGTTCCTTCAACACACACCTGCCTTTTCCAGCTCTGTTTTCCACATATGACACATTTGTCTGCATTTCTTCCCTCTTACAACTCACCCATCTACAATAACTTGAGGCTGCATATTAAAGGGTTTTCTAACTAAAAGACCACTTAAAGCACGGGTGGTGACATGGACTCATAGTGGCTCGTTTCCAGTGTGACTGAGGCCCACCAAGCTGTGGAACCTGTAGCATTCTGTATGCACCAACAGATGAAGAAGAAAGCCCAAGCATCAAAATGAAAAGGAGTAGGAGGAAGGGCAGTGACCTCAAAAATCCATTTTGGGTTGTTTATTTGTTTGGGGGCTTGGTCTTTTACTGCTGTCTCATTAAAATACATTGAAATTAAAATATGAACTATAAAAAGGCACCTGATTGATAGCAAGATCAGACTAAACTCTCTCCTTCGGTGAGCTCCTCTAGCACAGCAGTGCTGGAGGAGGCTCTGTGCAGGGTCAGGTGGTTTGTCTTCAGCACAGCTGTTAGGTTGTGCCCATCAGCTGTAACACCCTCTCCTGCTTGCTCCTTGCGTTATTTACAAAGTGCAGTGACAGAACATCTCTTGTCCTTGCCAGCAGATGCAGTTGTTTAAGCAGATTTTTTTTTAATGTGATTTCAATAATTGGGATATGGCCTTGATGTGCACAACAACCCCTCAAATGTGTCAAAATAAGAAGGAAGCTAACCCCAAACACTTCCCTGAGTAGAGGTAGTATTATCCTGCTATGTAATCTACCAATGTATTTGTTTTTCTACCATTCAGTAGCACCTAAAGACCTAAGATTTATAACGAACAAAATCTTATTTGAGCCTGCTTCTAACCTTCATCTTGTGAAGGGAACAGTTTTGGCAAGTTGGCATCCCCTTGCATCCTTTTTATCGTGTAGCAAAGTCAGTCATCCCTTTGCCTGAAAAGAATCTTGCCCAAAGAGTGACACGTGGGTGCCCGGGGTTAAAGCAGCATTCCTCACACCAAGCTCTTCCAGCAGTCAGGGTTCCCGAGGAGCCCAGGGATGGGGGAAGCGGCCAGGGCTCTAAGAGTGGCACAAACCACAGCCTGCACATCAGTTAGTGAGCAAGCTGGGGAGCTCAGTGCTAGGAATTCACCCTTCCATCACGGGCTTGGAGCAGCTCAAGATGATGGAAGAGCAGAAACCTCTGCCTTTTCTCCTCTTCCAAGGGGAGTTCAATCAGCCCAAGCCTGTAAATGTAAATATATGCATGCCTGGGCCCCTTCAACCTCTCCTTTTACAGCTTCAATCTCGAACCCCCTGTCTTGACTATGATTTGTTCCTTCTTTAAGAGCAGGTTTGGATGGCTCTAACAAAGAAAAGGTTGTTCTAAACATGAATGGTTACCCTGGAATTGGCTTTTTATCTTTTTTTTTTTTTTTTTTTTCCTTTTCGTCTAATTCTTTTTTTTTTTTTTTTTTTTTTTTTTTTTTTTTTTTTTTTTCAGTAAACCACTGCATAGCAACACATTTGTGCAGAAATATACAACTCTTACAGGTATTAGATGAAAATAAGTTGATGTTACTCTCAAGCTAATGGACAAACCAATTACTATGTTGTCTACAAAAATTACATATAATAAAGAAACAGAAGAGAGGACTGTGCATTTTGTTTTACTGTCATTTCTGCTCTAAACCAATGTGTTTTCTTTGGACTGTGAATAACATAGGCTGCTATTCTGTAAATTGTCCTCCTAGATTGTATTTATTTCATCTTTTATGTTTAATTTTTGCTTAATTTTCTTTCTAGAACAAATCTGAACCACCAATATCTGTAGCAGGAAACCACTGCAGTTTGAACCTGGTGGTGTCTTTCAATTCTGATAAAACTGTGAGATAATACTTTTTCTCTGGGTGAATTTATGGTTATACATATGGTGAGGATCTTCTGAGAAATGACTTTCATGTGTTTTCAATAGATTTATTACTTTTTTTTTTTTTTATTATGGTGGCATTTTCCTCTTTGGTGCTGGTAGTGATTTCAGCAAAGCAAATAAAAAACAAAAAAAGTGTAAATATTAGCCTTTGCTGAAGTTTATAGACTGAATCTAAAGTAAATGCTGGTGTTATAAAAAAAAAATAAATATAAAGTTTGATCTTTAAAGATAAGACAGGTGCATCACCTATAGCTCTTTCAACAGCAGACTGTGATGAGATGATCCATAGCTATCAACTTATAGTGTGAAGGTGTTATTTGTGGGGAGTATTTTGTAATTTTCCAGGTCTGGTTGACTACAGGAAGACTGTAAGGGAGGATCTAATTGCTGATAATGTTACTTTTAAAGAGTGGAATTAGGTACGGCTTTAGAGCATTGCTTGATTTCTCTGTGATCCTTCAATCTAATATTTACTTCTAACAAAACTTAGTTTATGAAGTTTATGAAGATAAACAAATGTTTTTCAAATGCTAAGATATGAAAGTAGGTAGTGCCACACAGTGAAAGACATGCAGTAAAGACCTGGATTTTTTCATAAAGAGTGAAAATACAGGCAAGAAATTGTTCAATACTCAGAGCTATGCAGCAGCTCACTCTGCAAAAAATCAAAATATTATTGGCTGAAATATAACTCCAGACTTCAGGGCAGGTGTTTAGACCTTTAACTACTTTGGTGAAAGACAAACAGAGTCTTCAACAAAAGAAATTCAGTAGCAACCTTCCTAGCTAGCATAAGAAAATGAATGCTCCTATTTCATCTGTATCATCCCTACTTCAGTAGCTAACTCCCCAAAACCATGCCTGAACAACATGTCAAGGAAAAAACCAATGTCTTAAAACTGTTCTCGCTCTGTTCTGCTTTATGTAAGGAATACAGAAATGTCAGTGAGTCCCTGGGCTGTATAATCATCAGCCCTATATTGAAGAGTGGGCAATGTGTTATTGGCTGGATCTGGTTCCAGATTCAGGGAACAGCTAAAGGGAACCTCCTGCAGGGAACCCCTCCACTGTCTGCTTGTCTAGTGAAACCTGAGAGAGGAACAGCAGGTTAAAAAATTAGGGTAAAATACTTTATCATACACAACAGCTTATGCTGGACAAGGAATAGAGTAGGAAAATACTCTATTTTCCTATTCTATTATTAATTCCTGTTATTATGAAACCCTGTTAGAAAGTTTGAAATTTAGCTGAATTAACTTTCCACTCCTCTATCCCTTGATCAAAGGTGCTGTTATAAATTGAGATATATGAACTGAGGCATTAATTTGGTAGCTCCTTTTTTTCTCTTTGTCTCCCAGATAATAGATATTAAATTTTGTATTGTTCATTCAAAATTGTTTTCAGCCATGAAAAGCTGGGAGGCCTTCCCACCCTACTGAGGTCATTTGGTTTAAACTGTACAGAAGGTAGCAAATATATAATATTTTCTCCTGTCTTTTGGGGGCTCTCAAAATATTTTACCTCCTTAGAGTCAAGAGTAGAAAGTCTGTAAAGAAATGAATTATTAATCTTTGATATGTATCAGCAGCAGAATCTCTTTACCCAAGGAGTAGCATTTCTTCCATGCTTTTGGGTGTTTTCTTCCTTATATTAAATTCTGACCCTTTGGTAAGGTGTCTTCTTTTGACTCACAGATTTGTTGGCTCTCATAAACACACTGCCTTTACTTTTAATCGGTGCAGGAGTTCAGTTGGGGGAGCTTGGTGGTCAGGTTATAATCAGAACTACATCTAACAGAGGGCTGGCAAAATAAGATAAAGCAAAAAAATCCAGTAGGAAGAAAAATGTGCCTTCTGGATGAATATAGATGAATAGCTGTGGTTTTAAATATGTTTTTCCTGCCCCCATTTGCACAAATCTCCACGTGTCAGAGTAGAGAGGGATGACAGAAGAGGTGGTAAACAGGTGCTAAACATGCTTTCTGTTTGTTCTAGAAAAGTTACAGCAGCACTGTAGGATCAGTAAGGCTTTATTAATCACTATATTTAGTGAAAGTATTACCTTTTTCTTTCTTTCCTCCACTCCCCAGTACAACTGATCGATTTCCTCCTGGACAGATGTTTTTATCTGAATTTAACACATGAGGTAGTGTTTGAAAAGGCCCAACATTTTAAGATATAGTAATTTCATGTTTACATTTTTCACACATGTGGGTGAAACCACTATAGCTGACACTCATTACTGCATGTTTTACTCTTCAGCAAAGAGAAAATAAGAATAGCAGGAATATAGCCAAATAATGTCTAATTGCATGATAAATTTTGCTGGTTATTATTCAGTTTATGTTCTGACTCTGGTGCTTCATGGAATATTGTTACATAGCCCATTTATACACTACTTTGAAGACTATTACACAGTTTTTCAAATACTAGTCTTAAAAGTACTTTTAAAAATACTGCTACTATTGAATCATCTCAATCTTCCTACGGTGAAGAGAAAGAGGAACTGGTAAACTCCAAATGTTGCTCTACTGGAGAATATTTTACACCACTCTCTTGTGAACTCTGTCAAATTCCCAGAGCTTTTTCAGGAATTGTTCCTCCATTCCTGCTCAGCCTGGGTGCTTTCTTCCCACTGCTTTTCCTCATGTATTGGGGTGCAGCCAGGGCCAGCCATATGACACATTGCAGATAACATCCTAACATATTAAATAAGGATGTACAAACACAGTGACAGATCCCGTTGTATGATGATACATCAGGGCAGCTCAAAGATAAGAACTGTAATATATTCTATTATAGAATCACTTAAGCTGGCTAAGTGATAGCTGTGGGGGGAATGGAATAGCTTGTAGCTTCCAGAAAAGGGTTAAGAGACCAGAAATGGGAAAGAAATACATGGGTGCTACAGGGGGCCAGGGGTAGGAGTCAGCAAAATAAACCTGTGAAAGAAAAAATCCTTGATCTCTTTGAGTAATACATGATACAGAAAATATAATTTTATTATTTTTTACATGGAGGATGAGATGTCCTCGACATATGTGAGCTGCAAAGGCAATCTTTCTGAGCTGTCCCCAGCCACAACTTTTCAATGGTTTCTCTGAGTACAGGCTATGAATATCTACTATTAGATAACAGAATCTCAGAATAGTTTGGATTGGAAGGGACCTTTACAGGTCACCTATTTTAACCTCCAACTTCAGCAAGCAGGGCCATCATCTAGCTCAGGCTGCTCTGAGCCCTGTCCCACCTGACCTTGAATCTTTCCAGGGATGGAGCATCCATCACTTCTCTGGGAAACCTGTGCCAGTGCCTCACCACCCTCTTTGTCATATCTAGTCTAAATCTACCCTTTTATGATTTAGAGCATTGATCCACTGTCCTATTGCAACATTGATCCACTGTCCTATTGCCCTGCTACGAAGTCTGTCTGTCTGTCTCCATCTTCCTTATAACTCCCCTTTAGGTACTGCAGGGCTGCCCTAAGGTCTCTCCAGAGCTTCTCTTCTCCAGGCTGAGCAGCCCCACCTCTCTCAGCCTGTCTTTAACTCCTTTTCATTTCTAAATTTCCTTAGATATTCATCATTGAGAATGTTATCAATTGTTTAAATTTTTTTTTCAGCTGCAAAGTATTTTTCCATTTTAATTTAAATTTTAGCCCCAGAGAAAGCATCCACCAGAAATTTGACTTCCAGGCTAAGAAAATATCTTTCAGAATGAATCATTAAGTACAACTGAAGATTTTAAGCATGTGAAGGGCTTTTCCTTTCATATTAAGAAAGGGTCTCTTTGCTTTCCCCTTCATAACAAAGATAACGTGCTTTCACCTAGAACTACAAGCCACTTTGCTTAATGAATTTGAATAATGAAAAGTATTTGTTTTCTTGAGATCTGAAAAGAGGAGCAGTGTTGTATTTGAAGTACAGAATCTGTTTATAAAGGAAGAATCAGTTTTATCATTGAGGACACATAACTTAATTCAGAGATATTATATCAGTGTTGAATTTGGCTCTAAGTACTGAAAGCACCACGATAACTGTATTTATATTTGGCTTTCATATATACTTAAGTCTGGCAAGTGTATCTTGTGGGCACCTGTTTGAAGCAGAGATTTATGGAGAATGCCAACATTTGGTCTTGATATTTAAAAACAATTTGTTAATTGTCAAGAAAAGTAAACTGTTAACATCTTTATTTACTGATGAGACAACACGTCAGTACTGGAACATATTCAAAATGGACAGCCATTTATTAGTCTCTAAAGCACTGAAGCTTTTAAACTGCAGCCTTCTATATTTGTATGCCTTCTAAGTTTTGATTTTGCTAACCAATAGTCCTTAAGTAGATGCTTCATTTTACATAAAAAACGAATACGTACAAAGCGTTACATAACTCCTTTTCTGTTAAATTGCCATACACAGCTTGTTCCAGAGGGAGATTTTGGGCCCCAAAAAATGCAAAATAAACTCTGATTTACTGTTCCCTTCTATTCACTCCCTTTTCTTCCATATCATGTCCTAGTGCATCCCAAAGCTGTGGTTTTCAAAGTTGCAGATTTTATGTTTTTGGTCTTCTGTACGTGTCGTGGTTCTGGAATTATTTACAAAGCTAAAATTACAGAACCAGCCACAGGTAGGGCTGTGCCAGCAGGCAGAGAGGATTATCAGAAAAGAGTGTGGTGAAGCTGGACTGAACAAAGGGAAGAGCAGCCACACAGAGCCACACAGGCAGCCTGGTGGAAGGCACTTCCCAGGAAACGTGTGAGCGCAGCTTTGAGTCAGCTCCCTTGGGCTCCTGATAACAAGCTGCCTGGAGGTCAGCGTGGTCTGGGTGGGCTTTTGGAACAGCAGCCTCATGCTGCTGCAGCTACATGGCTCTCTGTATTGCTGTTCAGGAGTTTGCAGATCAGTGTGTGCACACAAGCTGCAGCACAGCCTGACAGCCGCCTCGGTGGCAAGTGGCCGTGGTCCCGTTTCACCGAGCGCGTGCCCCTGCCTGGCCTGAAAGGAGAGGCTGCCTCTAAAAACCCCCCATGTTCCAGCAGCCTGGTTCTTTCTCCAGCTCAGCCCCTCATTTTCTCCCTCTGAAGTTATTTCTTGTCTCTCCCCCATCTTGTCCTTCCATTTGCAGTGCGTGTTATTTTTGTAACCGTCTTCTTGCTCCTTCCTTGGATAAAGAATGCCAAAGAAAATTTGTTTCTATATTATACTACTTTGCATATATTTATCTGCAAGGAACAGGGGAAAGAACAAATATGAGCCCCAAGTGTGACTCTGGTTTAGACTTGCAGCAAATCCTGCTCAGTTGGCTCCTGTGATCACTTTCAGTCAGTGATTTTTTTCACGTGAGTGGACTTTTGGGGAATATGTCACTTTGTTTTTTACTGTGCTGGAAGTGTAGTTTAAGTTTAATGAAACCACAAAAAACCACCAAAAAAACCCAACCAAAAAAACAAAAACAAACAAACAAAAAAAAAGAGTAAAATAAGTTTTAAAATCCCAAAGCATAATGTATATTTTGTTTTGCTCTGGCAGCACCATTCCTTGGGGGAGGACAAACTTTAGGCTAAATCA
>JAVUNC010000030.1:1252500-1280000 GCA_032173965.1 Sitta carolinensis
AGAGAGGTTTCTGAGACATTTCTGCTTCCAGCCTTGGGGAGTAGAAATAGGTTTTGCCCCTGCTGGAGATTCTCCTGTGGGTCTGCCCCACACTTTGGGCAAGCAGCAGCAATCCTTGCAGCTGCCCTGCTGTGCTCTGAGGGAACGGGGACACAGGCTGGCACAGGGCTTGGCTTTGGGGTGGTGGAGATGGGTGCTGTCATTGTGACAGGACATCTTTTGAAAAGTGTAATATTTCACAGAACATGCCCTTGGAGCAAGCAATGCCACAGTGCTCAGGCTCCCAAGGAACAGATTTAGGCCATGGCTGCAGGTTGAAGTTCTTTTATGGAAGCTGTTTCCTGCTGGATGGGTTGATTAGCTTAAAAAAAAAAAAAAAAATATTATGAAGGTGAGATGCCATTGTATCAGTTATTGTGGCCCAAGACTTGATGTTTCAGGCTGCAGCCTGAAAATTAATATCTTAAATAGTTGCATGAGAGTCGTACAATAAATTCAGGTTGTAACCAACTATAAGGTAGATGGGATACTTGCAGGGTCAAAAAACCCCTAAACTTAGTAATGTAGGATTTTCATTAGCTTTTCTAGATATTTGGGGCTACTGCTTCAAGACCTAAGACATCAGTTTTAAAGATATTTCTTCTAAATTAGCTTTCATTTCATACCCCAGTAAGAATTTGCCTTAACTTTCTATTTTTGTTGCTCTCTGGGGAAATGCTTTTTTTTGTTTCATTTATCCAAAATGTTTCCCTAAATATATGATTTGTCCAAAGTATTTTCATCTATGTTTTGAACAACACTCAGTAGGAGCACTGTATCCCTTTAGCACTGTCTTCTACCTCATTATAAATCTTCTCTAAAGTCAGTGTGATAAAGTGACTCTGTTATAGAGCACTCACTTTACAGTGACCTTAGCCAGAGAGACAGAAAATCTTGGTCATCCAGGTAGGGGAGGAGCTCAGGGGTCCAACCTCCTGCTCCAAGCAGGGTCAACACTGAATTCAGAGCAGTTGCAGCCCCCGGCTTTGCCCAGCTGGTCAAGGTTGAAAACCAAGGTTGAAAAATCAAAGCAACAGAGCTGTAGAAGACAGGAAGCCATTAGTACTGGTAATTGGGGACAAAAATATTTTACATTTTAGTGACTTAGCATGTTTAAGCTTAGCACAGGCTCATTCTTTTATCTCATGATGCTGTGCTAAAATCATCTTGGCAAAGCAGGTGGCCAAGAAGGGTGTCAGCAAAGAAGCAGCTGCAGTCTCATCATTTAGCCTCAGAAGTGCCTTCCACTTCCCTATTAAAGGGGCCTATAGGGCAGTGGTACTGGTTTGCAGGGACTCCCCCCTCGTTTGTTGGGGCCACAGCTTGCCCTTGGAGCTGGAACTGAGCCCTCCCCAACACCCCACACTCCGGCTTCTCCCTTTCTGTGGCACAGTGTTTCATGTATTGCCCCATTAAAACACTTTCCTTTGTTAGGGAGTTCTCATTCCTCTTTAATTATGTCCTCCAGAGTGGCATTCAAGGATAGGTTATTTTCCTTCTTTGTAGAGGATGTGGAATAATTTTCCCAAGGCAGTTTTAACTTCCCCTTTCCTTTAGTAATCCTAGTGTTTTAAATTACTCCTTTAATCACCGTCTCAAAGTAATCACCATGCAATAACCTGTCCTGTGATTCTGACTTGGGAATAAGAACTTCCCCTTTTCTGTGGCTGGGGAGGTGACTGAGAAATGGCCATTTTGTGTTTTGCTTTTTAAACATTTTATACATTGTGCTCTTTTTTTATTTCACCTACTTTTTAAAGAGGAGGGATAATGTTTCGTGGATGCTTCAAATTTCCCTTCTTGTTTTAGGATTTTTGATTAACTCCTCAGTTTTAATGATTATCATCCTCTGCAGAATTCACTTCCATTAAGAACCATCTTTTCCAGATCTGATTAAACTCCCTTTCTTTAGCTCTTGTTGAGCCCTTTGTGATATGTGGAATCCAGGAGGGCTACAATTAACCAGCTATGCTCCTCAGAGAGTAGCTTGAAACCACTTTTTAAAAAACCTGTAGAAAAGAATTAAATGTGTGGTCTCCATCTCTGTGAAATGGCAATGCCTTTGATAACAGATACCACACTTTTCTTAGAATACATGGGACAACCTTTTTTTTTTTTGCCTACAGAACCAGTTTAGCATATTTTTCCCTATGTGGGCTTCGGTTTCATTCTTTTCTACTAACTTTGCTCTCATGGATCCCAAACAAAGAGAAATAGTTGATAGGGTTGTTCAGCATTTGTTCCTGGACTATAGTTTTTGCACTGCCAAATTACAAAACTTGGCAAATCCCAGTACAATTGGTTCAGAAAATTTTAGACACCATGTGATTTCTTCACACTTCTTTTCTGCAGCTTGCACTCACAGTTTTTTATTTCAATTTAGTCAATTTTTTGCTGCATCCATAGGATGGCAGATTTGCGTGGAAGGTAGATGGTGCTGAAATGAATGGTGAACATCTCTGTGAGAATGAGTCATGAGGAGAGGAAGTAAAACTTGCTTTTGCAGATGACAAGAAATCGTTCCCATGGTATTCCCAACCCGTGTTCAGGAAGCTGCTTGGTTCTTTGTCCATTTTTAAAGCCTTGGGAATGTGTGACTACAGGGAGCAGTATGCCTTCCTTATCTGACACAACTTTTACAAAACCTGTCTTGGGGGAAATCCAGACTTCTTTCCTTTGGCCCTGGAGATATCAGAGAATTTGCCAGCAAACTTTGTTAACCACAGAACTGTTTTCAAAGTGCAGATGAACCTGATTTTAATCTTCTTGATCTGAAACATATTATTCAAAGAAAAAAGCCTAGGTGTTTGCAAAGCATGTACTGAAGGTAGAACCCACCTTGCCTACCAATTGAAACATCAAAAAACACAAAATCCAACCACTTGGAAGGACATGGGAACGTGCAGTGGAATAGCTGGCATGAGCATAGGGTTAATGCTTCTGTCCTCTCCACCCCCTTGCTTTCACACACAAAAAAGATGTGGTGGAGGCCAACCTGGGGCTTGCCCTCTCTTAAGTGCAGAAGGACCAGACCTAGGTTAAAAGGCAATTTGTGCATTGGTGACTACTGCTGGTAAAGTGATTTCTGACACTGAAAGACCTATTTCCCAACCAGCTCTTGGTTTTGTCCCAGTTTGCTGAGGCAAAACTGTCTAAATCCCATTATAAAAAATCCAAGCAGGCCAAGCCTTTCAAATCAGAGATCATGTCTGAGAATGTTGCTGGCTGAGGACCTGATCAGACTCAGTATGCACAAGCACAGGAAGCAGCTGTACTGGAAGTACAGTCACTCATGCCCAAGTTTTCAGAAAAGGGATTGAGTTCATACCATAATAGCCAGTTCTGAAAAATCTCACCCTTAAAAATAGGCAAGAAAAAAAACTGAGCAAAGGAAAATATAAGGCTATACTGCTCACTGGAGCTCTTCTTATGCAAAAAAAGAGAAAAGCTCTACAATAATTTTTTATATTTTATACTCTGTTTCAGTATTCCAGATACTCAGGGTAGGATCATAGTCTTATGTATATAAGAAGAAGCTGGGGGAATAAACCCTTCCAGAAATTAAATTTGGTGGGTAATAGCTTCAAGCTTTGAAAGGGGTAACTTTTAGAAGAAGCAGATGGCTAATAATGAAGCAAAATTTATATGTGATTACATGAGGACATTTAATTTTTAGAAAATAGTTTCTTTTGATGTCATGACATATGTTTTCTATGGAACACTATCTTGTGGCCACTGTGACTGACACTGCCACCACCCCGTGCTTTCCCTCCCATGTCCTCACTCCTGTGCAGTCGTTTCTGCACCAGCACTTCTGTGGTTTAAGAAGTGAACTGGATCTCAGAAACTGAGATGACTTAAAATAACAGAAGAAAATATTAACTGAAAGCACAATTTCTAAAGAGAGTTAAAGCCAAGGTTCATCTCCCCTCCCTGGTCCACTTCAGATAACTCTGTTTGTAGTTGCAAACAGTGTGGGGTCAGAGAGTTGGTGGGGCAGCTGGGACAAGGAACCCCCAGTTCCTTTGTTGTAAAGGTAATTTGGGAAGAAGACTGAATCAATGACCTAGTTAATATGCTGAGGCTCTGATCCAACTTAAGTTTCTTGGCAGTGTATGAATTTTAGGGGTTTTTTTTTGTTTCCTATTTTGTTACAGGGTTTGTCTGGTGATTATTTTGTTGTTTTGTTTTTAATTTTTTTTTTTTTTTTTTTGGTAAATGACTACGTTGAGAATTTTGGCTTAAAAATCCATCATTGGTTTGTTTTCACTTCAAATATTAAGTCCATTCATGCCTCTACCCCAAAATTTGAAGCTGCAAAGTAACCCAAGGTTATGCATGCATGTGGAAAGTAAATCAGTGAGCAGCAGTGAATTGAGAGGGGTCAAGATACCCAAGTTCAGCAGACGTATTGCAGCAGTGACTCAGGAGGACAGCACATTAGTAAATTAGGCTTTTGCCAGATGTAAAAGCTGATCCTTTTTCAATTGGGTATCATTGGAAAGGTCAAGAAGTAATGAAGCATGGGCACACAGATCCCCTATTGCCATGTGTTGCTACAAACTCTGATCTCATAATGCACTGGCAGTTGCAAGGTACCAACACAATAAACCAGTGTCCTGGGAGTGTCCTAGTGCAGGTCAGTGGTCAAAAGAGGATTCTGCAAGAAATTACAGTGGGTGGAACAGTAAACAAGGGGCAGTTTGTGCTGTCTTCCTTAATTTTACAGTTTTAGCATATTTGCAATTTTCTGATATTTCACATTCCAGGGCTCTTCTGTGATGCAACTGAGAGCTGTTTACTCTTGAATAATTATCAAAAGATCAGAAGCCAAATACTTTTCTGATTTACACCAGAACATATTAAGCTACCTCTGTTGATTTTTAGCTAATTTGGAGGCATTCCAAGTGCATACTGGTGTAACTGACAGGAGAGTTTGGCCCTGTATCTCTACAAGAAATAATTTCCTATATGGATAGGAGTCTTGGTACCAAGGTAAATGTGACAGAAAATCTGTGATTAGGTTGGATTGACTTCCACACTGGAAACCTTTTTTGTAAATACTATATATAAATACTAGAAAAATGTTGTTTGTTTTATATATCTGTGGATAAACACAATTTTATTAGAGCTACCAATATGTAATAAGGGAAGTAGCCATTTTAAGTAACAGATGTCTTATAGCAGCCCCCACAAAATAGGGGAAGGAATAAAACAATCTTAAAATATTGTTGAAAAAGGAGTTCTGTGTTACCACTAAAAGTAGGTCTGTTTTTCTTTTTCTGAGCACTTTAAACTTCTAGATCCTGGTTCTTCAAGTTGTATCCTCTCTCATATTAAAAAAAAATAAAATCGGTAAGGATCACGCTTTTCCCTTAGAAATAATCTACTTTTCCAAATGGGCACACCATGTCTGGAATCAGAGGTCAGAGTTAGGGCAACCTTTCCTAAGTATTTTAATCAATGCTTATCATATGTGATAAAGTGATTCCTTCTCTATGTAGATGCTTGTGTTGCACAGTCTAATTGTTGTTTCCTAGTTTGGAGACAAAACCCCTAAGTGTTTCTGACATCCTCTTAAGCCCCCAGTGAGTCAATAAATCATTGCAACCACTCATTATTTCCTGAATTTCTGCTTGCCTCAAAATGGAGAGAAGGATGGAAACAAGCTTAACTGCTTAGACTTGGACACATTAATACAATTCAAATTAATGTTTTCTCCTCCTTATCACTACAGATTGCATATTCATTAGGGTTTTTCAAGTGCTATGAACAACTGCACTACTTCTGTAAGCTGGTTTTGTGTTTTGTTTTGGACAGTAATATCTGTATTTCTAATTTCATTGGCCAGTGGTTATTTCTGCTTCTTGATGGTAGATGTATTGTATCTTCCAGTTTTGTTGGGATCAATTCCTCATTTATTGAGATCATTGCAAAATCCCAAACCTTAGTGGAGCTAGCTTAGTTTTCCACAGATGTTGACATATACACCCCTTCTGTCTTTTCCTGCACTGCTGGGAACCAGGTTCCCATTTGCTGCTGCAAGTTGTAAAGTTATGGAACTGTTCCCTTAGGACCAATACTCTTCCTCATTTTGTCCTTAGTGGAAAGTAAATCAAATCCCATCAACACCCTCAGCAAGGAGTGGAAGCTACAGCCAAGCACAGAAATCTTAATCTGCATGGTCTGGTATTTATGCAATCCAGGCTTTACCAGTGAAGAATCTCTCTGCTGAAGGCAGAGCATCAGTCTAAAGATTTTTCTACAACATTAGTTGCCTGCCTGTTAGCTTTTTAATTATGTGGAATGGCCTGTGAAGTGTTCACACCTCTGCCAACAGCAGTTAGGCACTCCAGAGCCCCACTGAAGTCATCGCTGGAAGTCAGGAACTCCATATGTGCTTCACTCTCATCCAGGATTAGTCGAGTTCATACCTTTACTTTCTACTGTGTTTTCATGCTCTGAGTATTTATTCCACATGAGTTTTACCCAGTCAGCTGTTTTAGCCCCAACATATTCTCACTCCCCAGTCACACAACCTTAAACCCCTCAAATAACAGTATAAGTCAAATGTAATGTGATGGGAGACATGAATCATAGCATTTGAGACAGCATCTCTGCCTGAATCTGCGATTCATTGTGATTTATTGACAAGAAGACACGGCAAAAACTTTCTGCCTTTTGTGTATGTGCTCCTTTTATTTTAAAAATCCATTGCTGGTAACTAAGCTGCAGCCTATTTATGGTCAGAACTCTATGGTGGTTTACCTGCACTGTCAAGTACCAGTGAAAGCCACTCTTCTGTGCAATAAAAACACTTACCAATCCATACTGTTGCCTTGAGACTGAAGGGTTATTTCAAAATTCACCTTGACTTCAGCACAGGGTCTGTTAAATTGTGTTCAGTTTCTGTGCATATGTTTTAGTGCAGGCATCCTAGTGCACAAATAATCTGTGTATCTGGTTAACTTGGGAACCTACCAAATGCAGTTTGATATTATGCAAGGCCTTGTTAACTTTATCTATGTTTCACTGCTTTTTCTGCAGGAAGGGAGAAGGGGAAATTGGATCAAGGTCTTAGTTTACTACTATTCATCAACAGTGTGAAAAAAATCAAAGCCACATTAATAAACTAAATATTACCTCCCACTGATTGCTGGCTACCAGGCAGATAGAGTTCTTTCTGATGGACTCCTAAGAGGGTCTTCAATAAAGTAAAATATTGAGCTTGACGTTTCTCCTGCTTGCTGCCAGGAAGGTCTAAATTGAGTCCCAGTTGTTTTTCGGATTAATCCATTTGAGAGTATAAAATCTGGCAAGAGTATTTTACAACTTTTTGAAAATGTGTTTAAGCTTAATGTAGTTTTGGGTATTTCATGTATGTGTGCTTAATTATAAAACACTCATCGCCTATCAAGTACAAGGTATTAGTATGAATGCCTAAAGAGACTTGGTAGAAAGAAGCAAAGTGCAGCAGCAAAAAGCAATGCTCAGCTTGAATGAGGGACAGAGCCAAAGCATCTGCAGTGCTTTTCTGAAACCTTGCCATGTTTTAAAAGTGATGACTGCTCCTGCAGTACTCCTGTTCCTGGGGGCCTAGTTCTTCTTGTTTACACCAGTTTTAGCTCAGTTGACTTGAGAATTATTATATTCCTGTAAATCAAGAGAAGGAGGAGACTTTGGCTCAGTCTTTGCTGTCAGTTGGAGAAATATAATAACTCTCCTGTGCAGACGGTAGAGAAATCTGAACAGGGAAAGAACAGTTCAAGAGTTTAGAGGCCATCTTCAGTTCCAAGCCCCTTCTTTTGAAGTTTGGTGAAGGATGTGGCAGTAGCACATGTAAAGGAGTGTTCAGCTTTATGAGCAATTATCTTTTAAGCACTACATAACTGCATTGTGGCTTCCAGGGGGTATGATCTAGCGCTGGCTGCTAGTTTTTCAACCCAATGTATTTCCTTAAAAATGCCCCTTCACTCCATAAGGAAGCTGAGGTTACTTTCTCTTGAAAAGCATTGGTTTTGACTGAACTTTTGAGGGGGAGATTTTTTTCGTCAAGGCTTGAATTTTGAGAGGAAATAAAACCCCATCACAGAAGGGAAAATGTCCTCGTGGTTGGATGAACTGCACATTGGGTGAAACAAGGTGGGAAAAGGGTTTGGACACTCTCACATGCCAAGTAAAACTGCAAGAACTGCACAAGTGGTCATTCTGATCTTCATCCTCCTGTTCCTTCCTGTTGTCATCCTGAATGGAAGGTATTAAGGAGTTTTCATCTCCTGTGAATCTTAGACATGCTAAAGCTCTCTTTAGCAGAAGAGTCTTTAGAGAAGACTCGTAGTGTGTTATCCATCTCTGTTCTAGAAGCCTGTGAATCACTAAAATTCTCATGCCTGAGTTCTGATCCTCTGAGTATTCTGGGCACCTACCATCATTCCTCAGGTTATCTGATGCTTTTGTCAACTTACATTAGAAACTGTTCCACCTCCTCCAACGCTCTTTTCTTTGTTTTTGAGGCTTTCACAAACATCAGTTTTGGTCTGTGTTTACAGCCTAATATAGATACATGCAAATAAAAAAGCATGCATTACATATATATTTAATATGTAGCTTGCAAAATTCATCTACTGCCTCCTATTCTGGATGAGGATAGACAACAAAGCCTCCAACAAAATGTACCACAGCTCACTGCTTGTTCTGGCCATAGCAGCATGTAATTCTTATAAAGGCAACCCAAGAAAATTTGTCAAGGTTACCAAACTTCCTTCTGCTGGAAGCATAGCCACTCTCTGATGCTGGTACATTGCCAGTGACATCTGACAACAGAGTATAACAAATAATCTAATGCTGATCACAAAAAATAGCAGGGAGAGATGGGGTTTATGTAAATTAATTTAGTTTTTAGAATTAATTCTTTGGCATGACTGGCAAGTGAAATCATGGAGGATTTTTCCTTCTCTGGCTCACAGATGAGCTTAATACAACACAATTGTTAGCCCTATAAAAATTACTCCACTATGGGAACACACTTACTGCATGATCAATCCTATCACATGGATGCAAACAGAAGAAGGTTGAATTGGCACGCAGCATGTCGGGGTAGGAACAGCCAAAAAAGAAAATGGTCTGAAATCCCATGGGGAATGACTGTACACATGGCTATACAATAGAGTAAATATCTGCTCAAAGACAATGAAGAGCATTTTTTGCTTCCAAAGCATAAGTGACATTTCTCAAAATTATGACATCAAATGATCAAACGTGTCCTTGGACATAATGTGTTATTTATTGCAGTTTAGGTTTAGATCAAGAATGATTTGAAAGTGTGATAAGATACCTGAAAATGTTAGATAAGCATATATTGGAAAAATTATTGTAATTACACAATGGATTTTCATCGAGTGCCTATAAGAGTGGTTACTGGAAAATTAGTTACAAAATTATATTTTGAAAACAAAGTTAGAGTTGAGCTTGACATATAAACAGGAATTAATTTTATAATTTTGTGGTTTTTTGCTGATTCCTCAAGGCATTGCAGATTTTATTTTAATCGGACAGACCTTAATGGCTTTTAGAAAAATGTTTTATGAAGAAAATCTCAAGTCATTGCCCAAGAAAACCAGTCCAAGATTATTCTACCATCTGTGGGCAACTTGGATGCACACAGACATTAATCTATCTACTGGTCATGTCTCGGGTTTACTGACGAAAAAGCTCTTTTATTAAAAATGCCACTTTCTGATCCTTATTGCTCAGGAGGGCTTAAGCCATAATGTGACATCTGTTGGCTCAACCAATTATGTATAAGGCATTTTTGATGCAATGGTTTTGTTAGAACATGCCAAAATCATTGAAACTTTAATTGGAAAAAATTTCACAGGTCCAGATTTTAATTTCCAGTGAGAGTGGGAAGAAGAAGAGGAGAACAGAGTTCGTTCATTTCAGAAGAGTCAGTAGTTAAGACATCCATCTGCTGTGAAAAGCCACATTCATATGCCTGCTCAGCCATTTTCCTCTTCATGTGAGGTGTTCGAATGGAGATCTTAGAACACCCTGACCTGGTGAGTAAAACTGATATTGGAATTAAAAAAAAAGATAAAAAGGAGGGGGGCTTATTTTGAATTATACAGTAAATAAAATGGACATGCCTGGCAAAGTAGGTTTTTTTGACCACCCTTTAAGCAGCTTGTCTAAATCCTGGAACAGGCTGAGAACGAGTTGTTATGGAGATTGTAGTGCAAGAAGGAAGAAAATACATGCTTTATAAAAAAGCAGAGAATTGACCTGACAGTACTACTGTTGAACCATGAATACCACTATAAGCACAAGTCAGGGATTCCTTCTGAGCACAGAGCACTCACAAGCAGCTTTTTTAGGTCACAAGCACCCAAAGACCCAATGTAGAGCCATGAAGGTCACAAGGGTGTCAAGTTCCCATAACTGCACAACAGTGAACAACCTCAAACCTGATAAAAGCAGCAGTTCCTGATGCAAGAGAAGATATCTAAAGCCCTGAACTGTGTCTTGGTGCACCTGCATTAGGGTTTTAGCCCTGACCAGGCCAATGGGTTGACGTGGAAATCCATGGAAACCATGCCCCTCATGGTTTAAACTATGGTGAGGTCTCCAACCACAGGAGTTTATTCGCTTCTGATGAAACTAAACTGGGACATGTTTAGGAGCATGCTTAAGGGACTTTCACCACTAATAGAAAATCAGAGCACAGGCTAGGGCTACTTACTGCCTATGCTGGCAATAAACAACAACAAGAGTTTACCAGATGTCAGATTTTATTTATTATTCTATGCTATCCATTAGTTCTGAGTTTTTCAGATGCATGTATTTTGAAGGCAAAATTTCCTTAAACGCCTCATAGATGACCACTTCAGAATCACAGAACTATATTTTTCCAAGCAAAAATTTATTACTAAATGATGTGAGCACACATCGAAAAGGGTGTTCTTACTTTACAGATGTGCCTTTTAATACTGTCCCCAAGCCACATTTGCAGTATTTCCCCAACAGTTTCTGTCTTTGATCCCTGAATGCTTTGTATGGGCTGTGAAAATCAAGGAAGGTGGAGTTCTGGTCTTGTTTCTCGGGGTATTTGAGAGCCTGCCCTGGACAGAAGATGCCTGAACATACTCCAGGCCAGCAAAGGAAGTTAGAAGTTGGTTACATAAAAAAGGTACAAGCCTGTAGTGGAAGGACTACTTCAAAGCAGAAACTATGAATTCCTTATTCCTTAGAAGACTTTGACAAACACACAGAGATTGCTTTGAAAAAAAGGGAGGTGGTGATGGTGGCCCATCCCTAGGGCCACGTGAAAACTATTCAGAACAATCATGATATTCCTAAAACAAGTTTCTAAATAGGGTAGTAGCCCCATTGGCTGAAAAGCTAAGGACCTAGATATGAGATCTCTCTCTCTCTCTATTTATATATATATATATATACAAGAGAATAAGAGAAACATCATCAATAAAGAAATTCTGACAGCATATGTAACATAAATTAAATGTAACAGAAACAAGATTTGCATGAAACGTTTCTAGCAGTATGTATGAACCCAAGGGTGAAAAAAAAGGTGTAGTTAATAATGTTCATTAATTACAGAAGTTTTTTGTACCTAAGTTTTCTTGTGTCCTACATTCTAGACAGCTGCCTACTTTGAAAGATCATTTTTATCAGATAGTTCAACACCTTTTTTTGTTATGGTGAATAAACTTGTAGCATCTGTGACGTTCATGTGACTCCTATTCCCATTGGAGGATGAAGTTTCCTTTGGTGAAATGAGATTCTGGCAAAAAAGGCTATTAATAAATGTAACTCCTTATGCGTAGCAAACTATTTCGTGTACTTGCAGCATGGGGAATTCTTCAAATGGTTTTCTTTTATGAATAATTGTAAATTTAATGTTGGCATCAATAACTTCTTTAAATGGCTCATTCTATATCTGAGTTACACACTTCTTAGCAACACAGCTCAGCTTTGATGAATTTTGTGCATAATTTTAGGTTTTACTGTGTGAGTACAAAAGCAAGGAAGATGCTAGAATTGTTCAAATTACCTGGCTCTTAAATGGTTAGAGGGAAAAAGGAATGCATTATGCTTTGGTCATTGAGATTGTGGAACACAATGGAATCAACATTTTTTGGTTTATTATTCAGTTTGAAAACAGATTCGGAAAAAATAAAAAGGCAGCACACCTACTGAAAAATAGGCTTTCTCAAAAATTATCTAGGCAAGCAGGATTTCCCTGAAAACAGCTTTCTTCTACAGTCTGTGGATTTGCTAGCCAGCTGTAACCAGTTACAAGAAGCTGTGCTGTTATTAGTTTCAGGGCATCTCTTTTTGTCAGCTGGAGTTCTTTCCACACAGGATAGAGCACGGGGCCAAGGCAGGCACAGCTACAGCTTGAACTGCTCTGAATCTGGGTTTGGAAATGTTACCATCAAAACAGGAAAATTCTGCATGTGGTGCTGTTCCAACAGTTCAATGTCTGTGAGCAAGTTTTAGTGCTTCAAACACCCCTCTCACCCCATTGTGGGAACAGCCTGAAACTTAGGGTGGCTTTGGCTGAAGCCTTTGTCTTGGTTCTTGTAGTGCATCCCACCAGGCACCATGGAGTTGTATATGCCTGGATTTTTCAAATACACTTTAATGATGTGATAGTTTACTTGAGGGTAAATCAGGGTTGTTCCAGTCTTTCCCACACGTCTCAGAGGCCAGGGATTCCTAAAGCAAGGTCTTACCAGTCAAGACCAAGGCATTGAAGACCTCAGCCTTTTCCATAAACCCTGTCCCCAGTCTCCTGACTCATTCAGCATTGGGCCCATGTTTTCACTGCTTTTCCTTTCACTTTTAACATACCCACATTCAGCTCCAATTAGGCTTTGGCTTTTCCATCCTGGCATACTTGAGTCTGCATTCCTTCTGGTCTTGCTTTCACTTCCCCTGTTCTTCCTTCTCATGGTTGAGTTTTATGAGTTTTATCTTCTTCTTAATCCATGAAGGCCTCCAGTCACCTTGACTTGATTTTCTGAACTTTGGGATGGACTGTTCTTGAGCTTGGTAGAAGCGACTCTGCAAAATCAACTAGCTTCCCTGGACCTTTCTTCTCTCATGGACCACATCCCATAGGATTTCTCCAAGCAGGTCTCTGAAAGAGCAAAACCTGCTCTTTAGAAACCCAGTGCTGTGTTCCTGTTTTTTTTTGCCTCATTCCCCTCTCAGAATGCTTAGATCCACCATCTCATGGTTCCTGCAGTGAAGGCTGCTCCTGACTTTCTCAGTCCTAACCAGTTTTTCATGTTTGCAATGATGCCTTATGTTTTAGCTCTCATGCTTTCCAGATTCTATACAGCATGAGTATATAACTCTGAACTCCATATAAAGTGTCAGAGAGTTCTCCTCCCAGCTCAGTTACACAGAACAATCCTTTCCCAGCCCCAGAACCAAGGACCCCACTGCAGCCTCAGGGCCAAAAAGTGCAAACTACAGTGAACTGAGGAGAGAATCTGGGAGGGTGGGACTGCATCCCCTGGAGCTGGGATTGATTCACCCCAGTATGGAAATGAACCAAAACTTACAAAAGGGTGAAAACTCTTGACTTGGGGTCCCTCTTGGCTGTAGCCCTGGCCAGGCTCTTGCACTGCCCAAGGTGTGTCCTTTGAAGGCCTTTCAATAAATCCCCACTTTGTTTAACTCTGTCCAGCCTCTGTTCTAGGCAGCCTCTCAAGGCATCACAGGTATGAGGTCCAGCAGAGCACCTGCCTCAGAGTCTCCTCAATTACCTGTGTAATCACTCAAAGCAGAAAACATTTAAGGATCATATGTACTTGAATTAAGCCATCCAGTATCTTAGAAAATCAGATGTCTCACTAGGACATAAAGCCATTAATTATTTTTCAGGCTTTGAAGGTGTGAATAGAAGGGGCTGGGGCATCCTATTTCACCTCTCAGGACTATGTTTTATTTTTGGTTGATTGTTAGAAAGCACTATTTACATGGCACATCTTTGTCAAGTGATGTTAATTTTTATTTTGGAGGTGATATGGTTTCTGCTGTTCATAATTGCTGCTATCTTTACTGAGCAGCAAAGCAATGTCAGAAAAGTGCAAGGAGAACAACCACAAAATGAAGTAGATACACCCCTAAAAGGCTTAAAAGATAATAAGGTCTTGAAAATGGCTGGGTTTTTTCCCCTTGTCTTGCTTGATCTGCCTCCCTCTACCCAGTATATGGCAGGAAGGCTGGAGTTTCTGGGACCCCAGGGAAGAGTTTAATGAATAAATGTCCTGTGTTCTACATTATATGAATCCTGCCTCAACAAAAAAAAAAAAAAAAGTTCTTAAAGTTGATGAGCTATAGATTTGAAGCCTTTCCCTCTGCTCATACATGCCTTGAAAAATAAGATAAAAGACAAAATAACCTCCAGCTGAAATTAATAAAACTATCCTCTTGCAGTTTGAATAAAATGTAAGGGTTAGGCTTTGAAAAGTTTGAGTCTAAGACATGCTCCATAACTTAGGCTGAGGTTCTTTAGTCCTGATTTTTTCTCCAAGCAATGAGCTCTCAGCATTTCTTACTAAAGAGGGTAGAAATTTCTGAGGGCTGGTATGGCTTGAAAAGTGGGTCTTTTAAAAATGGATTCAACATCTTATTTCAGAAGTAAGTGAAATGCCGATTTAAATATCAGGCCTGAGGTCTCTTCCTGCACCAGATCAAGTGGAAGCACACAATTTACATCAGGTCACTCCTCAGCTGAGTCCTCAGTGCCACGGCTTCAGAGGGGCACTCAAGTGGACCTTAAGTGCCCACCTTACAAGAGACTTTTCAGTCTCCCTTCTCCCTCCTGTGCCGCCCAGAAAATCTGCACAATATTTTACAGTCTGTTTAAAAGATTTGTTTAAATATTTGTAAGTGGTAGTAAACACATCCTCTTGCTTTTGAGTGGCAATACAAAAACAAGGTTTTGCAACTTTTCTAGTTCCTATACTCTTTACAGGGCCAAAGCCAGCTGAGCACTTAGGAGTAGTAATTCATTCTTAGTGACCTTGATATTTACAAATAGCTGTATAAAATCCTAAATAATTTAAAAGCCTCTCTTCTAGCTTTACACTGTAGCAAAGCCGAAAAATTTTGGTGATAACTGCCAAATGAGGGCCATAGACAGAGATGAACCCACCTCTGGACCAGTATGTCACTGTCTACCAGGGCAAAAAAAAAATTAAATTTTGTGCAAAATTAAGAAAGGCTGCCACAACTTGTCAAGAAGAACCATATTCCCAGCTGCAGAAACCCAGGAAGGAAGATAAACAATACATCATACAACTGTATACATATAAACTGAGAGCCAAAAGCTTCTCAAGCTACTGTGGAAGGCTAAAATAGCAATTCCTTTACAAGCAGTAACACCCTGGCAGGACTGTGGTTTTGGGCCTGCACAGTCCAGTGGGATACTTCCTCCAAGTGATTTATCTTATATGGGATGTTTGGTTCTTGGCAGCTCTCAAAAAGGTGTATGGAGAGGCTGAGCCTGTATGATTCAGAATAATTCAGTATAATTCAATCTCAAACAAGAGGTAGTTTCTGTCAGGCTTGGTCCTGCTCTGATCCTGACCCTTTTTGCCATCCTAGTTCTCAAGCAGTGCATGAACTCTGTGTTTCTGAACACAAGATTGAACTATATTTTCTATGAAATGAACGTTTAAAATTTGGGGTGTTTAGGAAATATACTGCCACGTTTTATTAGATAGTACTCATGCAGCATATTAGGGAAGACAGGCACCACGCTTTCTTATGGAAAGTACCTCTTCCTTGCTATGTCTGTCCCTTAGTAAACATAAGAAGGATTTTATGGATGTGCACGGAACAAGGCAAAGCTACAACAAATGTGACTTCAGCCAGTTCCACTGCCAAAGTCCTAGCAAAATTATTCATTCTCAGATAAATCTTTAATTGGTTCCCCTCTTAATACTATTTCTGGACCCCAGAGTCCTTTCTAAAAAGCCTCTGTGGAATATTTTTCTTCATTTTTAATTAATTATCTGCAATGTAAATTAATGCACAATAGCATTTTTTTAAAGTCAAGAGGAAAGCATTTTCGCTGTAAATTAAGATTCCTCCATCAACAATTTTACCACAGCTAAGCTGCATCTTCCCTTTTCCAAAGCTCCAGACTCTCCTTCGTGGTGTTGCTCTGCAGCAGTAAAGAAAAGCCAGGGCTTCACAATGCTAAACACTCCAGTGGGAAACACAAACAGAGTGCATAAACCAAAGCATTCATTTCATGAGATTTTATTAAAAGGTTTCACCTCTAAATTGAGCTGTCATACGCTGTTGGGAAACTTTTTACCACAGTTTATTTTAACTATGTAAAAAAAACATTAAAGGAATGAAAATTCTGCAGTTTTTCATATAAAAGGCATGACCTTTCACGCCCTGCCAGCAAGCCATAGTGCATTTAATCAAATTGGTTGGAAAGTAAAATCATGCCGAATGTGAGGATTTTTTATTTTTCTGCTCCCCCCACAATTCTTCGGAATGACCCCAGCCTTGTTAACATGCTGCAGATTCCTGTGTATCTCTGCAGCAGGCTCTTTGGAGTTCACTCAGAGAAAACTACAGCGCATGATTAAAAGATATCCTCTAGATGAGAAGGACGTTCAGTAATTTATAAATCATTCATTTGTGACATAGCTTTATACAGCTTTTCAAGGAATTGCATTAACTGCTTTTGCAGCTTCCTCAAATGTTGCTTTCAGTAGACAGTGTCATAGGTCATTACCAGTTTTTCCCTTATGTAAGCAATTCCAACTTTCTATTAAAAATACTAATTTCCACCCCACTACAGTATCTTTTGAAGTAGCATGTATATTAAAAAAAAAATTCACAAGTTGCTTTGAAATATTAAAGGAATATATTTAAGTGAAGGGCTTTCAGGCAGGTTGTTTTTCTGTATTCCTGATGACAGAAAGATTTTAGCCTACAAAGTCAATAGTAAATTTTATTAAAGTCATTATTTTCCTGTTACAGGCCTTGTGCTTTAAATAAACTATAGCTGACAATGCTGTCTTACATACTGTCATGCTGTAAAACAGCCTTTCTTTATTACCACAGGGACAACTCATTTAGAACTTTGAAAGTGTTTTCACACTGGAGTTGCTCATTTGTGGTGCTGGCCGGTGGCTGTTCTTGACAAATACCTTTTATAGCTGGAATTTTCTCCTTTTTTCTTTTGAAGATACAGGGAAGGAAAAAAAAAAAAAAAAAAGAAAAGAAAAAAAATTGCAAACCCAACATTTTCACGTTAAAGATAAATATTCTGCCTCCACCACTGGAGACATATCTCAATCTCCCCATAATATTTTTTTTTTTATGACAGCTTGAAAAATCTTTCCCTAACCCAAGTTTTCCTGAATTACTCTTGTGCAAATTGATGGTAGCTCCACGTAAATAAAAGAAGACGTTACTTTTATTTAAATATTGACATTTAAATGTTATTTAATTAATACTACAGGTTTAGGCCCCTGGCTGAGGCTGTAGTTTCCCCAAACTGTTGTTTTGATAAGGAAGTCAGCACAAGGAAGTTTCACCCTCTCCATCTCTTTGTCCTCAAGCCTCTGTTGCCAGCCCCTAGGGCTCAAGAGGGAACTGGTCAAGGAAACAGAAATCAGGGCAGGGTAAGATTGGGTTTTGGGCTGGTTTGGAGCCGTGCTCACTTTTCTGACCCAGCAGGCAGAGGCTCAGGGCCTCTTATGCCTTCTGCCTCCCAGCTTCACATCCTCTCCCCCAGGTCAAATGTTTTTGGTTTCTTTTAAGGCCTCCTGAGTATAGGAAGGGTAGGTTTGGGCTCCTGGCATTGGATGTATCCACTTGCCCTTCATGCAAAATATCCTTTTTCACCCCATGAGAAGGTATGGTTCTGACTGCCTAGCTCCAGGCCTTCATCACAGAGCCATCCTTCCTGCTCCAGAACTTTTGTCAGCTGTTGTTATCATGCAAATAGGATTGCAGACAGGCCAATTTTGCAAATTGTCCAGATGAATGAGTTACATGAGCAAATGCTGCTTGAATTACAGATGGACAGCTTGGTCTTTGTGTTTTGCTGTTCTGAGTACATTTCTATGAATTAAACTCTGTCTTGATATCTGAAAAATTAATTTCATCTCTTTGAACTTGTGATAAAACAGTAGTGCTTGAGTCATCCATGTGTACAGTTGAAAAGACCACAGGAGATGATCTAACTGACGTGACTTCAAGAGGGAGTAACATTGCCTAGAACATCACCAGGTGCTTAACTAAACTGGGTATAGCCACAGAGCCAAAAACCTTTTCTGTCCATCCATCCATCCATCCATCCATCCATCCATCCCATCCATCCATCCATCTCCATCATCCATCACCATTACCATTGTAAATTAAGCCACGTTTTTCAAAGTAAATTAAGCCATGCTTTTCTTGGTTTCTCTGCCCTGCCTTTTTGAGCTTTGGGGAAGAAGAGAGTGTTACTTCTATGCAGTGACTTTTTATGCATTGGAAATGGACATTTTACTTTCTGATTTTCAACGTGCCCAAATCTGGGCCCCTCTTACAGCGTTTCTAACAACTCAGTGTTGCTAAAATCTCCCCTTTCACCTTCTCCTCACCACCCATCCTTCCTCACCATGTGTCAGCATACATACCCATTGGATCCTTTAAAAAGGACAGAAAACAAATGTAGCAAAAAATCCTGATAGCTTTCCACTGGGTTATTAAGCTAAAGTGGATGATGACAGACTCCAGAAAGGCTCAAAAAAGCAATGGAAAGGAGTGGATGTGTAGGCAAGGCTGTGACTCAGGGAGGGTAGAGGGCGCAGTGGGCAGTATGGATGGCTCTGGTACCCAGAGACCTGCAGGCTCAGAGCAGATTTAATGCTCAATTTTATTTGGCATGGCTGAAGACTGCTGAGTGAGAGCCTCCTCCCACCATTCCACACTGCTGTGCTCCCAACTTTTCCTTCAGGGCTGGATCAGTGAATCACATACCTTCACGATGTGTGGCTTGATGGGTTAGTTATTCCAGCAAGGCAGTAACCAACTCAATTCAGAGCCTCCCAGGCACTGGATCAGATGTGAATGAGGCAGGAGTAGCAAGTGGACAGATATGGAACCCTTGGAAGCACTCTACAGTTGACTCAGATTACACATCAAATGAGAGGAACAAATTCTCCCCTTTTTTAATGCCGATTTCGTCCTAGCTACTTATATCTCTGAGTGTGATATTCCACACTGCATCTACTAGTCCAGCAGAGGTCTTTTCAACAAAAAGCAGAGACACTTTTCCAGTAAAACTTGCAGGAATGTGCTTTGCCTTGCCTCAGTACAGAAACATGGTATTCAGCTTATAACATTTTAGTCATGTCATTCAGAAGCAGTAACTACCCTGCTTTATTCAGCTAGTCAAATCAATTCTGAATAAAATCCCAACCAGAAAAACCTCAACTGAAATAGTGCAGCTCAGAATAATATCTATTTCATAGGCTAAAATATTCAGAATCAAAATCAAAAACACTGAAAGACACCATTTGAAATAGGAAGCTCCTCATGGAAAACTCTCAAATGGACAGAGAGGAGAGTAAATGGGCTTTGAGTCCTTTGCTGTGAATATTCTCTTTAGTGTGGTGCACACCACTCTCTCCCCAAAGAGGCCAATTTAATTGTTCTTTGTACACTTTTAGGAAGTATTTGAAACACAGAGCCTATATATTTACCACTACTCACTTTGGATTTTGTGTGGAACATTAATCTGGTGCTGGCATCCCAAAGTTTGTGATTCTTGACAGAGAATATATATTTTTATATACCCAACCAGGAGGCTACATGCACTGTACTCATGATTTATAATAAATATCTCTCTTTGGGTCATGAATGTTTTAATTTGCTGTTCATTGAATGGACTTGTTTTGTACGAAAGAGTTTAAACGCACATCAATGATTTTTAAGTCTCACTATGTCAGCTGTCTAGAAATAGCATTGAAATTTCATAAATTTAATTCCAAGTACACACATTACAATGATTTTTGTCCTTCTGACATCAACAGGTATTTTTCTCCTTCAAGTTGTGAATTTCAATAGATTAAAATGCTCACAGGTATTAGTTATCTGCTGCAGAACCATCTGTCCCACCTGCAGGACTGCCCAAAGACTGTTATCCAGACAAAAGACTCACAAAGACTGTTTCAAATTCTGGGTTGATTGTTTCGATATATAGCATACTATATATAGTAGATATCCAGCCCACATTTTGCAACTAATATTTGCTAGGTTTCCCTGCCAGAAACTGAGGATTTTTTTTTTCCTCTTCCCCCCACAGTCATGTCCCTCATGCTTCATGTAGCTAATGTAGATTCTATCAGAAAGCATGATTTGTGATGTTTGTGTGTTACTGTTTACTTAAAAGTGCTAAAACCACCTTTTCTTATCAACAGGAAACTTTCAAGATATTTAAAAGCCTGCCTTTAAACCTTCTGGCAGCAATAAAGCAAAACTAGCAGGTGGCTGTATGAAAGAAGCAGGGTATGTTTATACTATAACTTGCCATGGGGAGGGGGGAAATTACAGCAGATACAGTGGGCTGGAGCCTCATCTCATTTACTAAGGTGCAAATCCAGACGAATACTCAGTTGACACCAATGCTTTTTACAAATGTCAGACTTTATCACAGCGTGTGAATACAAAAATTGAACTGTATTTCTTCCAAACAGAGCTGTGCAAAGCTTTTTTTGAGGTGAAGAGGGACAAAGGGCTAATTTGCCTGTTTTCCTGCTGAAACTTTTGTTATACTACTTTGTAGTACTAAAAGGCATGGTGCCTGTGGGATGGGAAAGCTGAAAAATTCAAATTAGTTGGGAGAAATTAAAGTTGAATTTTCTTTTCAAATAAAAGAAAAAAAGAAGTTATAGCTGGTGGGTTGTTTTAATTTTTTAATTTTTGTTTGTTGTTGTTTCTTTGTTGTTGCTGTTTCTTTGGTTTTGTTTTTTTGGTTTTTTTTTTTTTTTTTTTTTTGGGTTTTTTTCCATCTGTCCAGCCCTAGCCAGTCCTCTCAAACCATGCACAAGCAGAATCTTCCCAAAAGTGAAGCAACAGATAAGGTAATCTAATATGGTAAGGTAATCCCATACTGACAGACTGAAAGCAGTTACCACTGTACAGATCAGACACATTGGTAAGAGCAGTGGACAAGATTTAGCTTTTTGTGATGTTTTCTACTTCTGTGAAGTCTATGAGCCTTGTCAAAACTAAGGCCTTGCTGCTGTTTTCATGCATTTTTTCTGAATTGTACTTCTGTGGAATAAGGACTTCGAGGGAACTTAGGCTTGTTTGGTCTTCGGTATGTCAGTCTTTGAATCACAAAGGAAAAAACCACCTCAGAACTAACAATATTTGAGAATTGTTTCCTCTATTCTTGTAACTGGCTGTGAAAAAGGAGGAGGTATCACACCTGTTTTGATGCTAAAGGCCCCTTCTATTAGAAAATTATTGTCCTTGGTTAAAATAAAATAGAATAAAAGTGCCCCTGATGACTTGAAAGGCAGTAGTTTAACGAGCTGTATTACTTCCACTGTTTTTCTCCCCTGTCTTTGCCATCTAATAGACTCCTTGGTGCTAGTGACCAGAGTGACACTGGAGGCAGCAGGCAATGACACATTACAGGAATTCCTCTAACTGACTTTTATCCAGTGACTTTGAGTGCAGGTGTGAGCTGAATTGTGCAAGGTAGTTCAAACTCCCTCTCTGATTTCAGTCTTTCCAGGGGGTCAACTGCTTATGAGGAATATCCATTATTTATACCTTTCAAGAGAATTACATCAGCAGGAACATATGTATTCATGTAACAAAGCTAGGAAGCACCTTGCAAAGCCAGGCCGCTTTAAATATGTATGTGAAACACACCGAGCCAAGCCCTATGCTGACTTGCACCTCTCTCAGAGCACTGGCTCCAGCAGGAGCACTGGCTCCAAGGCAGGAACTCTGGCTCGGGGGCTCTCCTGTGTGCCTGAGCCAGCTGCCCCTGTTGGACACACAGCCATGCCCCACGAGTGAGGGGTGGATCAGGATTCCAGCTCCCCATCTGTTGTCCCTGAAAATCAGCCTTCTGATTTGTTTTAGTATAGTGGAGTCAGTTCTCATGAATTGTAAGATAAACAAGGATCATGTTTGCATTCCTTTGTAAAAGATCTCACCTGATGGACTTATCAAGTGACCAGTGGAGATGGAGAGGTGGGAACTTCTCTGTCCAATCTCTGATCACTGTCCAGAAACTTATATATATGAGGTCAACAATAAACTAGAATCTTCTTCCTTTCTTCTTCTCTGCCTGAACACCTGTTGTGTGTGTTGCTGTGTGTTTCTATCTGCGTCACAGTAACACCCATCGTCTGCTGGGACTGAGCTTCCTTCCTGGGCCTGGTTCAAGGGCCTGGATTCAGGCAAACTCCAGGAGCTCGTGCTCCTCCAGGAGCTAAGGTGTTGGGATCAAGAACTTTCCTCCAGGGCCTGGTTCAAGATGCTGGATTCAGGCAAACACGGGCCCCCTCCAGCAGCTGAGGTGTGTCGCTGTCAAGGGCTGTGTCCACACATCAGAGCTTTAGTCCCTGCCTGCCCATCAACAAATGCCTGGGCCTTCATTACAGAAATCAAATTTATGTCTGCACAAGCAGTGGAAACTTAAATGTTGTTTCATCCTGGCTTCTGGCTCTGAGCTGTGGCATTACTTATCCTGAGCAACTCTGTTTCTCTTGGCTAAATTAATCAATTGCGCTTTCAGGGCTGGTCCCTTTCTTTCCTCCAGGAAGAAACTGCATCACATTAGCTACCAGTCAGCTTCAAACCTTTCACTTTGGACTATGCTCAAAGAGAGTTTAGCCAGAGAGAAAACTGGAATCAATACACCAGGCCAGCACAATCTGGATTTCAGGTCAGCATGTGGAGAGAGAAATGGCATTTGTGAGACTGATGGTCAGTGAACTGCTGTTTCTGGGTAAAGGGCAGACTTTCATCCTCAGCCTCCTGGACCTGTCTGCATCAATCGACCCAAGGACATCAGGACAGCAGTTTGCACCAGGGCTTTGGGGTTTCACCCTAATTGTTGTAAGTTTTGTTGAGAGATACATGCAGACCTACAACTTCAGACTTCTTAACTGTGAACTCCTCCAAGGATAAATTTTATTTGTATCCTTTTCACAGTCTAATACAGTCTGGAAAATAAATAGTTAAAATGTGACTGACAAATGCTAACAGAATGCTGAATATCAAGAAACTGGGAAAAACAGTTCTAAAATGCAGTGATAACATAAATGAGATTGAATGAAAAGACATGTTCCCAAAACAATCTTTTCTTGGGGCTGGATAAAAAGCAACATTTCTGGTAAGTGACAAGTTTTCTTTTAATTTCAATCTAAGCTGGAAATTCATAACCATTTTTCAATGGTGATCTTGGTACCACAAATACACATTCTGGCATGCAGGTAAAGCTCTTGCTTTATATTGGGAAAACTTTTTTTACATCAGAAAGTCTGCATCTATCTCCAACCCACAGCCTGAAGTATTCTCAGTTTCCAGGAGGTGTGATAATGATGAATTTCAGTGAGATGAAAATTGCTCCAATTTAAGGATAGATCAACCATTTCTTTGATACAAAAATATACTATTTTTTTTTTCTAAAAAGTCTAAAGATTTGGGCTTTGTACATGCAGTGCACAAATAGAAAATCCCTATCAACAACATTAACTGAACTGAAAATCCTTCAGGATAAGTTCTCAGAAAATTAAAACAGACATCAAGCTACACATCTAGATGAAAGACTTCCACAGCTTTATAAATACAATGCACTCAGAAGCCAAGTTTCCAAAGCCTCAGTAAAAGCATCTAATGTCCGAGTCTACAATGACAGTCCTATACATGAAAAAGACAATATTTACCCTGTCTTATGGTATTAAATTGGAGTTTTTATCACACACTTAGAAACCAAGTGATAAGTCCAAGGCCTTTCATCAAAGGTATTTTAAATGAGAATTTCTGGATACCTCCTAAGACCAGATGAAAACCTTTTGGCTGATCTTCACAGAAGAGATGGAACCATATTTACATTACTAATTCAGATACGTACTCCTCTGCTCTTAACTGGTGTCATCCTGTATTTGTTTTTCATCCTAACATGATCTTTTAGCAGCCTTTTATTTTAAAAGTCAGATCACTAAAATTACTTGTCTTGCTCCTTCCTTCCAAATTTTGGTCATAGTAGACAATACTGTTGTTTTGCTGTTCCTGTCCTATTGAGCCACTTTTTCTGACTCAGCCTTCCATCTTTTGACTCTGCTTTTCTGACAGCACCCCCATCTTGCCACCCAGCTCCTTCTGCTTCCAAGAGGTCTCTCTTGTGCATGGTTTCACTACAGAAATTCCACACTCATATCCTTCATTTTCTGCTGCTTTGTCTTAGAATTCATAGGAATCTTCTGTGACCGTCTGACCAGCTCACCATCCCCATGAGTGTTCAAGATACCTGTGGCATTCTGTGTTACTGGAAAGAGAGATCCTTCTGTAGCTCCACACCTTTCATGTTTGATCTAAACTTGTTCTCAAAATCTCTGCTTCTCCCTCCTGCCTCCAATTCCACCCTGTTTGGTCATAATTTCACTGCCAGCTGTGATGCCAGTCTCAGTAATCAAGGGCTATAAATCCTTTCATGGCTGCTGTATTTCATGTTGTCTGTTCTCAGTGCATACAGATGATGAAGTCATTAGTGTTCACAATACATTAATTAATGTTGATGTAAATTTTTCATCTCAAGTTTCTCTTCTATTGTGACAGCCATTGGAATTGTTGTCGGAGTTGACTGTTGCCGATGGGCAGCCAACCTGACTATTAATATTTACTAATTTTACACATTTAAACAGCTTATACAAACAACCCAACAATGTGATCTCATGTACCTGCTGCAGACATTTTTCCTTCTAGATTTCCAAGACTGTAATACAGAATAGAAAGAGAAAAAACAATTTCATATAATCTCATAACCTATTGAAAATAATTTACTGTGCTTTGTCCAAATATAGGTTGCAAATTCATTAAGAAAGAGATGTCAGTATATATTTCACAGCATTTAGCACAGTGAGTTATCAGTCTTATTTCAATAGATAATATCATTAATAATTTGTTTCGACTATTGTAGAGAACCAATAGCAAGATGCCAAAGTCTGTCTAATTACCTGGTCTAACTTTCTGAACAGCTGAATGCACAGCATCTCTGGTACCATATATGCATGCTCTCATACATGCTGTGTGATGCTGAGAAGGCAGTTTCAAGTCATGCAAACATCTTAAAAAATGGGAATATTTTGATAGATATGTAAGAGAATTTAAGAGAATATCAATTCATGCCCATAAACTTCTAAGTGACCTAAGATCAAGAATCCCTCTAATCGAAGCAGTGACTTGTATCCAGCCTTGCACTGGAAGCAGCACATATCTGTTGTTTATTTTGAACCAGCTCCTTACCCTTAAGGAAGCTCTATTCCTCTAGTGGAACTATTGGGGGTGGTGAGGGAAACAACTCAAAGGAGACATTATTGGATTATTCACTCTTATAGGACAGACCCTGTTTGTATAATCAGAGATATGCCTTAAGTGGTCTTTAAAGAAAGTCAGATTTTGTTTAAAAAAGGGGAAGGAGGAGGCTTCATTAACTAGACTGACAGGCTCCATAGATTTCTCAAGTGTTTAAATTAAGGATTGTGAGTTCTTGAAACTTGACAAGGAAAGCGGGATTGTCACTGCTGGCTGTCTGAACCAGAGGTAAGTGCAGATTAAGCTTTTCCTATCTCTATTATAGATATATTGCTCCTGTTCTCAAAAGTTCAGTGAAATTGAAAAGAGACTATTGTTTTCTATTATTTGAAAAAATCCCCAAACTACATTTTTAAAGTGTCACATAAAATTCTAAAGTACTTAAAGTGCTCAGATGCTACTCATTATTATTCTGGTGGTAACTATTTGGCACTTGACACAAATTCCTTAAAGAAATAAATAAAATTGAAATCAATCATATCTGGACACCTAGAACCAAATTTTGAGAGCACTCATGATGAGCATGGCGTGCTTGAAAACACATTAAGCCATTTCTGATGATTTTCCTGGAACTTTTTGTTTACCTGGGTTCAACCAATATTGCATTCATGCTATACTAGTGTGGCAGGTTTTCTGAAGGATCAGTCCTGGCACTATTCTTGCAGAATTTCTCTGCTTATTCTTACAGATGTAAGGGTGACAGAACAGCATGAACTTAAAAAGTCTTAAAAAAGGTCACATTGCTTGGGTGGAATTTTTTCAGATGCACTTGGGAAAGCAGATTTTGTTAACTAGGGAGTGTAGGCAACTCCTGAACAAAGCCCAATGAAACCTTAGCTTTGCTCTTAGAAGAGCTGGAAAACAGCTTCCTTTGACTACTCAGTCCTACTCAGGATTCATGGAAACAGATTAATTTTGTGTTCTGTACAATTATTGGCACAGAATTATAAACTAATGAGGCAGTTGTTACAGAATTGGGATTTCAGGTAGCAACATGGCTGTCAGAGCACATAAAGGTGGTTCAAAGCAAGCACTGGATCCCTCTCAAATTGACATTGAAATGGTCTTGTTCTTTCATCACACCTGAAAAGCAGCACTGGTAATACTGGAAAACATTTGTTTGTGCCCCCACATGCCTGGCAGAACTTTCAAAAGCTGTGAAAATTAATTTAAATTTTTTCTTCCAAGTAATAATTAAGTCTGTGTCCATTCTAAGAACACACAGTTTTTATAATAGTTATTCCTGCGTAAATTCCTACAAACCTCCAGCCCCACACTGAAAAAACTCTTCACTTGAGTTTATTTCATTTCTTAAGGGAAAAGGTATATGTTGCAGATGTTCATGGGTCTGATAACTTCTCTCACAGAACACCTTACTTGCATGCTTTTGTTAGAAATGGCCAAAAGCAAATTAAACTTAAGAAGGTTTATATTGTGCACACACATTAGATTTTATAATCATTCCCCAAACTCTTCTATTTCTTTCAGCAGGAGAAAACATGCTTTGGCTGCTTCTGTCACCTGGTTGAAGAATAAAAAAAAATATAAATAAAAAAAAAGTTACTGTGTGCAGTTAATATCGAACAGCAGCCATCTCCAGATGATCCCTGCTGCATCCAATTTCTGCCAAAATGCTTTCTGTTAAACCTCCATCAAACAGACACACGGCGCACAAAAGAAAACCTCATCACCAAGGGAAACTAATCCACCGGTGCGCAATGTAAGCCTGTCAACTTTTTATTATAAGAAGTCATCACTCATTTCAGTGAAGATTAAAAGTATGACTAAATTGAGAAAATCCTCTTAGCCATTCGGAATTTTAATAGAGGAGAAAAGGGGGTGAGTAAAAT